>PVIH01018986.1:0-36792 GCA_004025045.1 Sigmodon hispidus
GTGAGAGTGAGGCCCTGTGTCACACACACGTGAGAGAGTGAGGCCCTGTGTCACACACATGTGAGAGAGTGAGGCCCTGTGTCACACACATGTGAGAGAGTGAGCCTCTGTGTCAGACACTTGCAGCATTTACAAATGCACCTAATCAAGCTCTGTGGTCCAAGCTCATGAGGGGCTCTCAACCCTCATTCCACTCCAGGTCACTTTTTAAAAGAATAGTTTTGTACAGAATCGATTACTTTCTAAAATTATCAATAGCCAAGCCATCCAGGGCTCCCTACCTCCAACGAGTGAGGCTTTCTGATGCAAGGGTCTGACCCTGTATGCTTCGAGACAACGTCTCAGGTTATTATGGCACATATGACTAGTTAGAGTGTCAGCCAACATGGGCAGAAATAGAAGGAGAGAGCAAATACCGAGAAACTGGAGGCTGGAAGAAACGAAACCGCAAACACCAAAATAAGGGGCCTTAACTTGATTACCAATACAAAGAATACACTTTCCATGTTGGGGGAGGGAGGAGGCAGAAAGACTGTATTGTATGTCAGGTTGTTATTGCTCTAAACTATACTGCACAAACCAGAATCTAAAGGGCAAATCCTCTCTAAAAGCCTTTTTACAAGCAGATTTTATATTTTTATTTTGTTCCTGGTTTATGCAACACAAAGAAGCAATGTGTAATTAGAATCTACATGAGAACGGGGGCTGTGTGAGCAAATCACTAACTGTGGAAATAAGATTTTATAGACAATATAAGTAACATTAGCATTTGCAACTATAGGAACAGATTTTAATGAAACCGAAGCCTGAAGAGTTTTCACTAAAACAAAAGACCAACCCAGCCAACCAGCAAACTTACGTGAGCCCACACCACCACCTAGTGGTAACAAAGAGGAAGTGAAAGGTAAACTTTCCTGAGGAGTAATGGACACGAATGTTATTGTATATGTGCCATTAAAAAGTGCTACAGCTACAGTGCTATACGAGGTGCTAATATCTTCTTGTGTTCAAGCAATATAAAATAAAATTGCCACTTGAGTATAATACTGAAAAATTTAAAGTTTGGGTTAAGACAAAATATTTGAAAACAAACAGTAAATTCCATATCCATCATTCTCTACTAATTTTCTAAAAACCAGTGAAGCCTTACTCTTAACACAGATTCCCAAAATCTCCAAGGTTTCAGTCCTGGCCCTAAAATGATGCTATTTATACTCTCACAATTTCAAAGGGCAAAACAGCATGAAGGTGACAATACTTCTGAAGAAAGGCTACGCAAGAATGAGCTGCCGTGCATCCTCGCTTCACCTGGGGCCTGTAACTCACAGAACTTGACAATGACAGACATTCAAAAACAAGCTCATTATACAGAACTAATGAAAAAAATCACAAAATAATACAACCACAGCCTATAACTCTAATGACTGTTTTGATAAAATCTATGATATATGCTTAGCAAAAGTAGTAGAAACTGAACATCTAATATATCAAGAACGTTGTATGTTAGCTCAGTTTATTTTCTCTCTCTTGTATTTGTTTTTTTTTTCAAGACAGAGTTTCTTTGTGTAGCTTTGGAGCCTGTCATGAAACTTATTCTATAGACCAGGCTGGCCTCGAACTCACAGAGATCCACCTGGCTCTGCCTCCTCAGTGCTGGGATTAAAGGCATGTGCCCCCACCACTCAGCTAGTACAGGGGATTTTTTAACCAGGGTCTAAGCTGGCTTTGAACCTGCTGTGGAGCCAGGGAGGAGCAGAAACTCATCTTTCTACCTCCAGCTCCAAAGTGATGGGATTAAAGGCACGTGGCACCTGCCACACCCAGTTTATGTGGCTCTGGGGGCAAATCCAGGGCTTCATGAGTGCTGGATGAGCTTTCTGCTAACTGCACACATCTGCAGCCCTATATCAGCTTCTCTTCAGGATCAACACACTTCAGAAATGAAGAGAAATCATCAAGCTGCATTTGGCCTGCCTCAAGTTGTACGCTGGTAAGGGGTGAAGCTGTAGCTTTGACTTCAATGAGCTTCACTTCAAAGTCTCTGTCTGCAAAATGCCCTAAAGATAATCAAAGATAGGATCGCATTGTAGAACAACATCAAAGAGCACCTAAAGAGAAAGAGCAATATTTAAAATATAAACTAGCTGGAGCCAGTTTCTTGTTAGGAAATGAAATCCCTAGCGTTATTCCCATTTAGACCAAGTTCCAGGACTCAGAGATGGGAGAAGAGGTTCATCCTAATAAATGCATAAGATTTGCGGCCCAAGAGACATTTGGATTGTCATCTGTTCCCACAGTGACTTGAGGGGAATTCACAGAGACTCTGCAGACCGCTGGTCCTCAGTCTTCCTAACGCTGTGACCCTTCAATACAGTTCCTCATGTTGTGGAGACCCCCAACTGTAAAGTTATTTTTGTTGCTGCTTCGTAACTGTAATTTTGCTGCTGTTATGAATCGTGGTGTAAATATAGGATATGTGACCCTAACAGGTTGATAACCAGTGCGTTAGACCCACCACCTTCAAATTCCTATGATCTGTTGCTTTGTCTCCAGTGTTGGCCCTCGGAGGAACTGCCTTCTTCCAATTTCCCTGATTCTCCTTCAACCCTCTACCTTGAGTACACCATCAGCACACACCACTGCCGTCAAGACAAAAACACATACAGGGAACTATCTTTCTACTGTTTCTCCTTACTGTGTCTTTGAGATAGCTGTAGAGGGCAATTCATAAAGGGAAAATATCATGAATAAATTAAGTGTAGATAAGACACGAACACACTGATAATAAGACTATTTGGGTGCTGAGGACAGTCATTATCGTCATAAAAGCACTCAGGTTGCATGGCATGAGGCAAGGCTGAGGAAGGGCACACTGTACCTTAACATCTGAAATAAACGGAGCAGGTTTCAGAGTCACGGAGCAGTGAGTTCGGGCCAGCAGGATGGGTGGTGGAGGGAGTCGGCTCTTCTTTGTTTTTGAACTCTCCAAGTACTTTTGATAGGAATAGAAGGCATTTTGTTCTGCTTCGACCTTCTCAATTAGGGCATACGCTTCCTGTAACGAAGTGTGAAAATAGAAAAATACATTTTGGGAGCTCAAGCCTCCTTTATATCTGTAGATTTCCCTTGCGGTAAATGCTATCTTTCTATATGCCATTTCTTGAACCTCAGAGGGGTGTGTGTGTATAGATACACACACAGAGACCTACATACACACACACACACACACACACACACACACACATATATATGAGTTTTGTAGGACAATAAAAGACAGCTAAATGATCCTCACCAATGGAATCATATGCATATGTCTAAAGGGTCATAAATTAATAGGAGACATTTTGGCTTAAAATCCTCTGGCTATCTACCACCACACTTTATTATGCTTTGGGAGTTTATACTAATAAACCACAAACCTACCTTTAACACAGTTTACAATGTGACTCTCAAAAAATATGACTATTGATACATGTGGTTTGTGAAAGAAATGTCATTTAGAGTTTATATCATCAAGATGAAGTTATAAAAGACAAAAATGTTAATTGTGTAATTCTGAAGGTTAAGCAATCATTAGTTCAAACAGTTATATATGAAGAGAGTAAACTTAGCTCAAGAAATGCCGTTTTGTATTTTAGTAGCCATAAAGATAAAATAGAGTTCAGTTCTACATTCCTGGTGGGAGCTTGCCCAGTTCTAGGAGAAAATGAGCTGGATACCTGGATGATCCAGGTGAGGTCCAGGACTAAAAAGAGTCTTCCAAGCAAGGGTGCAGGGTCACGCGCGCATCGCTCCTAAACACTCTCCAGGGTGTCTGCAGAAACCTCTGTTCCGTTCCTGCTCTGCAATCCGAACTCAAGAAGCACACCATGTCTATTCTCAAGATCCATGCCCGAGAGATCTTTGATTCCCGTGGGAATCCCACTGTGGAGGTTGATCTCTGCACCGCAAAAGGTCTCTTCCGAGCTGCCGTGCCCCGCGGTGCCTCCACTGGCATCTATGAGGCCCTAGAACTCCGTGACAATGATAAAACACCCTACATGGGGAAGGGTGTCTCAAAGGCTGTTGAGCATATCAATAAAACTATTGCTCCTGCTCTGATTAACAAGAAAGTGAATGTTACGGAACAAGAGAAGATTGACAAGCTGATGATTGAGATGGACGGCACTGAGAACAAGTCTAAATTTGGTGCAAATGCCATCCTGGGAGTGTCCCTGGCCGTGTGCAAAGCTGGCGCTGCAGAAAAGGGAGTACCCCTATACCGTCACATCGCTGACCTGGCTGGCAACCATGACGTCACCCTTCCAGTTCCAGCTTTCAATGTGATCAACGGCGGTTCTCATGCTGGCAACAAGCTGGCCATGCAGGAGTTCATGATCCTCCCAGTGGGAGCGTCCAGTTTCCGGGAAGCCATGCGCATTGGGGCAGAGGTTTACCACAACCTGAAGAATGTCATCAAGGAGAAATACGGGAAGGATGCCACCAATGTGGGTGATGAGGGCGGATTTGCACCTAACATCCTGGAGAACAAAGAAGCTCTGGAGCTGCTGAAGGATGCCATTGGGAAGGCAGGCTACACTGACCAGGTTGTCATCGGCATGGACGTGGCTGCCTCTGAGTTCTTTAGGTCTGGCAAGTAAGACCTGGACTTCAAGTCTCCTGATGACTCCAGCAGATACATCTCTCCTGACCAGCTAGCTGACCTGTATAAGTCCTTCATCCATGACTATCCAGTGGTGTCCATCGAGGACCCCTTCGACCAGGACGACTGGGAAGCCTGGCAGAAGTTCACGGCCAGTGCAGGCATCCAAGTGGTGGGGGATGACCTCACAGTGACCAACCCTAAGAGGATCGCCAAGGCTGTGAATGAGAAATCCTGCAATTTCCTCCTGGTCAAAGTGAACCAGATAGGCTCTGTGACCGAGTCCCTGCAGGCGTGTAAGCTGGCCCAGTCCAATGGTTGGGGTGTCATGGTGTCCCATCGCTCTGGGGAGACGGAGGATACTTTCATCGATGACCTGGTGGTGGGGCTCTGCACTGGACAGATCAAGACTGGTGCCCCATGCCGATACGAGCACCTGGCCAAGTACAACCAATCCTCAGAATTGAGGAAGAGCTGGGCTGCAAGGCCAAGTTTGCTGGCAGGTCCTTCAGGAACCCCCTGGCCAAGTAAAGTGGGTGGAGATCTCTGGAGCCACCAGCTGCTTAGACTCTGTTCCTGATGTCATCGAGGCTACTCACGACCAGCCCTGTGCTTGCCCCTCCCGTGCCCTGCTTCCTTAGACATCCTCGAAGCCACACCTGACCACCTGGAGACCCCAGCTTTGTAATCATGTGATTGGTCTGTCATCTTACTTCCAAGCTATTGTTTGTAGCCCCAGCGGTTAAACATCGTAAATAAAAGCCTCAGTGACCCATAAAAAAAATAAATAAAAAATAAAAAAAAAAGTCTTCCATTTTAGAGAACAATGCTAAACTAAAGCAGACAGAGCCCTGAGAAAGAGTCCCTCACGCAGTTCCCAGAGACCATAGCTAGAAACTGTTGTTCACAGAGGGGCAGCATGACCTAAGTTCCAACTGCAGAATCCATAGCACCCTGGCGCTGCTATCTGACCACCAGCTGCCCTAGTCAAAATACACCACCTGGGCCAGCTGCATGTTCCAGGGTTGATGGTGGGCTTCCCCCCTCTATAGGAGACATTCCAGGGCATAGAACCAGAACAGCTGGACCATACGGGACCTGCACAAAACTAGCCCAAACATGACAGGAAGAAATAATAATAAAAATGAGATATGCACCCACTGTTATTTTCACCTTGGTACTAACCAGTCAAGAGCCTGACCCGCTGTCACCAGGCACCCCCACCTTGGTTTCTGGAAAGCCCCTAGCACCAGCCAATTAGCTAATGACTCATACCATTATCCTCACCTGAACCCAATTCACAGCCTCTGGCTATAAAAGGAGCCCCCCTCTGCAGTCCTAACCAACCCTCCTTCATGATTCCGGTGTAACGGACAACTGGAGTGGTTCACGAGCTAGCTCTTCTCTATTCAATAAACCTTGCTTTTGCATTCTGCTACCTCCTTGTCTCTGGTGGTCTCTCCAGGGTCACGACTTTGGGCATAACAATATACAGAGACAATATCTAACTTTCAGATCTAAATAGTATTTTAAAAGCTAGATGAACTGCATCAGCAGGGATGTGTAAATTTCCTATCATTAATTAAAATAATAGGAATATTTTGATCCTACCTAATTACACGCAAACAACATATTTGTCTTTATTTTTAAAGGATATTTAAACAAGATAAAGTGTTTGGCAATTCATTCTTCCAGAGGACCCAAGCTTGTTCCCAGGAGCCCACAACCTCCTTCAATTCCAGTTCCGGGAATCTAATGCCCTCTCTGGCCTCTGCATGCACCAGGCAAATACTCACACACATAAAATAAAAAGTCATAACTATTCTTAAAGGGATTTGAACACTTTAAACAAATACTCCTGATTTTTAAAAACTCAATAAACTAGAGAAAAATCTTTAGCAACATTGAAATATTAAGTTTAGTTAATAGACAAAGTACTAAAATAACACTTTTAGTACTTCTAATAAAACTCTACAGGAGTTTCCAATGAAGCCTAGAGAGAGAGCGTATACCGTTCTGCTGTATTCTAGAAGTTCTACCCTGGTAACAAACACAAGAAAATAACCTGTAGCTAAGAGGGCTAAACGTCTGTCCTCCAAACCCCAGGCCCTCCCATTCTGCTACAAAATTCCCAGGTTGTTGTAGAGTTTGGGGTTTAAATCTGAATATCTGGATTTCAAGCTCAATGAAGAAAAGTTTGAGTAGGCTTCAAACTGCTGCTAAAGGCTGAATGCTTAAACTAGTCCCCCATTAAGTATAGATTAGAAGACTAGAGTTGCAGACATGGCTTTTCCTAAAATAATAAAGGTTGGCCTACATTACAATGACCATGAACTTGTCGTGTAGATGTTTTATTTGAGCACTGAGCTTTAAGAGAGTGAGCAGTAACTCGAAGATATCTGCAATGATGTAGGTTTTAAAATCCTACCTTTCTGATGCCCTGGAAGTGATTCTACCCTTGCTGGTCACAAGTCTTAGCCATAAGCAAAGCCAGCTCAGAAGGGCCTGGCTTTTCTTTCACTCAGAATGGGGTGTCTTACATACCAGCCAGGATGATCCATCACTAACACGAAACACCCATTCTGAGTAATGCATGTATAACTGTGGAAGGGTGTCAGAGGAAGGCTTGATTGTACATAACATTAACAAATGCTATGGATAATCCTGAAGTATATCAAGAGCTGTCAGCCACTGCTTTGGGTAAGAGATGACATATCATAGACTCTGTGGCTACCTTTCATCCCCCACAGAAGTCAGGCCATGCCTTCTGGGACACAGGAACTTGATGAGGTATCAGCATGAATTGCATCTCTTCCCTTCAGAACTGCAATATGCTTACTCTCCTACCCAGTATCAGATTCTTCAACCCTGTGATGAGGCCGGGTTAAATTTCTGATGTGGAACCTCCAACCAGCCCCCCATGAAAGCCTATCAAAGCCACAACACATCCTGTGTGTTCAGGGGATCTGAAGGCTTCCCTCTCAGGATGCCAATCATGCTGTCCACAACAGCTGTTTCTCCTGCTCTCCACTCCAAGCTCTCTCTCCTGATGAGACCCCTCTCTGTCTCTCTCTCCCTGCAGGCCCCTTCATGCTTTTTCTCCTAGGGTATTCTACAACCTCAAAGTCTGATCACGTTCCTGTGATCACCTATTAAAGCTCATTCTGAAGGGTAATTTTAAGTCAACTCCCTTCTAAAGCCAACCAACCCACTGCATCTATCTGACCACAGCCTTCTCTCTCTCACTTTTGTAACAAGTCAGTCATTTTTTTTTTTTTTTTGCTCAGTCTCTGGGCTCCTCAACTTCTGGTCTTGACTTTCAAACAACTTCTAGTATCTGAAGGACAAGATTCTCCACAGAAGTTTTTGCACATGAACACATCTCCTGGCTGTATCTCCCCATCTACTCTTTTTCTTTATTATGTACCTATCTATTTAGCCTAAACCTCCAAAACCATTAACTCCCATGGAATTCTCCCTTCCTGGGCATCCTTACATCTTCTCTGCTGGTTTTAAATCTACTCAAGCATCACCTCCAATGACATCTCCATGGCAGCCCCACGTTCTCAGGCATCCCACCCTATTCATCTTCACTAACATTCTTTCAGTGAGTGTTGTATCATATGTTATCTATGTACCCAAATGTCCATGCCTTGTCCTGAATTCCTTGGGGGTAAGCATAGTGCTTTATTTATCTTTTTTGGATTCAGATACTGTATTGTAAATAAATGTCAAAATAAACCAAGATGGTGAAGAAGGGTGTTTACTACAATGTATTTTAAGCTACATGGTAAAAATGTTCTGACTGCATCTTGACCAACTTTAAAAGGAGATCCCTGACTCAGATCTTGTGGCCCAACTGAAAATATGTTTTCAGAAATATCAAGATTTGTATCAAAAATTTGTAGGGAAAAGTCCAAAATAAAGTCCTAGATTTGGGTCAAATAAATTCCATAACAGAACTGATCATAATTCTAATCATGTTAAGAAAAAAAGAAGCCAAATCTTGCAGCTGCTAGTGTGGTTCACTCATGAGAAAGTGTCTGAGGATGATTTAAGACCTTCAACCACACAGAAGGAAATATGGGGGTGGGAGATCAGGAAGGAAAAATTCTCAAAAGCCAATATACTCAATTTTGAAAGGGTGTCAATAAAGACAAGAGTGTTATCTCCCACAATGCTTTGGAATACCAAGGTCAATCTGGACCACCAGTCCCAGTCTTGGCTCACAAACTTGCTTTCCCAGACATGTCAGTTGATGAGATTAGCTAACCTCACAGGCTCTACTGATAGTCCTCAGAAATTAGAAGGGCTTCCCAACCCTAAAAGAAGAAATGTCCCTTTAATGTCCAAGGGAAAACGTTAACCAGGACCCTAAGTATTTTTGTATGAATGCAAATGTCTCTTCCTATAGTTTCCATTAGAGAAAATGAGACATGTCTCTCTTCAGAAATGTGCCAATGCTTATGAAGACAGGCTGACAGTAAATACTTTTGACATGGACCTGACACTCACAGTGCATCAGAACTCTAATGCAAAGCTGGAATGCAATCTTGAGGGCACGATTAAGATGTATGTAGACAACAATCACAAAGCTGTGGAGATGGAGTGCCACATTCACTACTGTCTTGGAGCCCTCCCTGAGGTAACATTCCAGGTCCCAGTGTGATGACGTGCACCTCAGAAGAAGATGACAAGTGGATGAAGTCATCCCCCAAGAACCCTGGCCAGGAATATTGCTGAGAAGAAAAGACACGGTTCCAAATCTAAGACAAGGCATAAAAAGTCATGTGTCATCCCATGATGATAAATACAGATATGGCTCAGATAATGATTCTGACCAATGCTAAAAAGTGTGAAAGTGAACTAATAATGATAACAATTATAATAATAATGGCTAACAGTCATGGACTGTTTACTATATACCAAAAGCTAAGAATTTTATATGCACCATTTCATCACATCTTTCTAGGACTCTCCCTTTAATAGGAAAATATTTACTGTTTTGTTTGTTGTTTGTTTTTTGAAGACAGGGTCTCACTATGTAATATAACTGGCCTGGAACTCACAATGTAGACCTGGCCTCAAACTCACAGAGATCCCCTTGCCTCTGCCTCCCAAGTGCTGGATTAAAGGTGTGCACCACCACACTTAATAGACAAAGATTTTAAGACAAGAGATATATCACTGACACAGAACATACAACCAATCTCTGGCAGAACCAGACTTCTACCCAAACCCTATACACCTATACATCTGAATGCAAAGATGAGTTAAAAAAAAAAAACTTGGAAAGGCAAACCAGATAAAATTCACTACACTATAACTTTAAGACAGATGAAAAGAAAAATCTTTACTATGTAACTATGCCCAAATCTCCTGCCAGTGTTTGAAACCCAGCCTCAAACCATGACCTTATTGTTACACATAGCGCATCATGCAACAACACAAGGAATGGGAGAGATAACACTTATAGGTTCAAAATATTTTAATAATTTACCACCTGAGCAGGTCATTGATCTATCAGGGCTGTAGGCCAAGAACTCTGGAGCTTTGTTTCTCTGGACAGCACCGAGCAGGGGCAGAAGTGGGGTTTAAAATCACAAACATTTCATTTATTAGGATTTAGAGATAAATTAGGGGCTTTCCTGAATGTTCCATCACTGTGAGCCAATATACAACGCAAGCCTTTCCACATGCAACCAATCACATCCATTTGTTCCTCTCTGGTTAGAAACAGCCATGAGGTTTCCAGAGAACTAAAGATGTGTAACGACTATTTCTAGGGTTTAGGGAGGAGGCTGGTCAGCCATTGGAAAGTTCTCAGCTCTCCTAGGGCTTGAGACCCTAAACTTTATTTCCTCCTACAGGTAAAATGGAGTCTGAAGTAAAAAAGGCAGTACTCGAGCCAAGGTCCTTCTGCCTGCTCCCTTCACTCGAGTGGGGGTCAGATTCAGAAAGGCCCCTGCTCTTCCACAAGGAAAACTACAGTAAAGGTCAGACATAAAGAACTGAGAGGGTCTCAGGAAAAAACAATTCACATGTCCCTCAAGAAAAACAAACAGGACTGAGTTGACTGAAATCCCATAAATAAGAAAAAGAAATAAACTCTATTACTGCCAGTTCAGTTCATAGGGTAGAATTATAGACATAAATTCTGAAAATATTAAAGCTGGGACCTATGAGAACTTCCAGTGGCTCTGGTTTCCCTCGAAGCTCTGTTTCCAGAATGGGACTATACAATCACATTCTGTACCAATAATAAAAATGAATCTGCTCAGCCACAATGCTCCCTTGCTTAGAGTTGGGGCACAAACACAGCTGTTAGTTTTCTCTCAGCTGCAAATTTACTTTGGCTCCAGAAGACAGTATTAGGAGAAAACTAGATGCAGCAGTTAAGGGATTTTTTTTGTTTTTGTTTTGTTTTGTTTTGTTTTTGCAACAGAAGCTACAGACAAAATGAAGTGTGGACCAGAGGGACAGCACATTCCCAGAACCAGGTCATCACATTCTCATCCGTGCACAAGTGTAGCAATGGAGGGATTGTAAGTCCCATTCCACTATAGACAGCAGAGAAAGATGCTTTTCTCTGTAAGGGGTTGCTACTGCGGTGTTTACACTGAAGTCACAGCCTTTTCCAATTGCTACTGAAGGTTCAGCTTCCAAGGAGGGAGCAATCAATAAGCCCCCTTAGCATCTTTAGTAGCCCTAATCTACTTGATTATATCTAATGGGAAGAAAGGAATTGTTCCTTCAGTGATATTTGGAAAGAGAAATGTAAAAAGCAGCATGACAAAACCCTGCCCTGAAATCCCTTAGGTGCATCTCAGTCTCGTTCCAGACACTGAAAGGTCATTTGGTAGACTCCTCCATGGACTAAGTGTCTAACATAAGCCACATGGTGGATGCTCAACTCAAAAAGAGCAAAGCTCCCAGTAGAGGTGCTGCGTACCATCCCTTACAGTAAAGGGGCAGCATAATGAGCAAAGGCAAAGCAGATGAACAGAGTCAAATGGCCAAGGCAGGAGAATGGGATACATGCATTCCTCTAAACAAGAAAAGAAGCCATTCATCCCATTTGAGAAGCTAACATTATCAGAAGCCTGTCCCTTGTCTATGGCAACAAATTGGCTCACTTTTAATTGGTTTGGAATCACAGACACTTGATATGATTATATGGATCCACAAGGGCAGAAAACTTTTGAAAATCAAAACAGAGTATAAATTATTTAAGAGTTCCTAAGAGACCCAAGCTTTTCATACCTTTTTATGATATCAGGTGACACATCAATTACTGATTTGGGGACAATTTTATTACAGGACCCTGATAATGTAAAACATTTTGTGATATTCTTCAGGAGAGAATGATTGCCAAGGGAAAGGAGTTTATTTGTCTTCTTTAAGGAAAGAAAGTTTGACAATTATTTGAATCATAACATCATTGTTTAGGAGAGTGCCCTGAGGAGCGATCGTGACACCATAACACCTGGATAAAAAGTGCCACCGAGGAGCAGAGGATTCAGAACCTGAAAATAAATATTCAACATGCTCCCAGCTAGTAAAATTCCTTGTTAGGGATCCCTTATAAAGAACAGCACCTCTAAACACATCTCATGGGGCTATCTTGAGGACATTATACTCATAATTTTTCTTAAGTTCAAACAGTCTTAGGAACTAAAAAGACCTGAAAACTCAAACTTTTCATCCTGCACTCTCTTCCTCTCCAGCCTCGGAGGAAGTAGAGCTCTGAAAGGAAATGGCATGGTATGGAAGTAGAAAGAAAATATCAAAGGTTTCAATCTCTTCAAGCTCCAAAGGCATGTGGGATTAGTCCTGAGAACAACACTTTTTAAAAAATTACCTTTCATTCTCCATAGAAAAGAGGCTGGAGCATCAACATCCTCTACGCAGACAGCCATGAGGTGTCTGCTGAGAAAAAAGATCTGAACACATCCAGAAATCTTCCAACAAGGATCAGGCTACTTGACCCTGTCTGTTCAGATCACACACATATCAATTCCCCAGCTCTCGAAATCCAAAAGCTCTTTCCTAACACTGCCAAGACAGGTCCCCCACCTTGAACAATGAAAGCATCAGTCCATCCAAGGCCCTTGGCCTGCCGTGTGAGAGTTCTTTGGACTCTGCCTTCCAGAGGTCTCATGCATTAGCACCCTCCCCCAACCTCCTCCTGCCCTACTACATCCAAGCCCCTCACAGTGAACGACCTGGAGAACTGCAGGTGCTCAACGACTTCTGGACTCTTGAGACTGCGCACATAGCTCTGTCTGGAGTGTTCCTTCTCCTCACAGTACCTCTCATCTCCAGCTGCTCAGTGTTCTTTCTGTATCCAACTCTAGCCTATGCCCAGGTTTTGAAAAGCCTATCTGTTAACCGCAAACGCATTCTTCTAGATATTCTCAGACTCTCAATGTCTGGTCTCTGACAGGATTTATAGGTCCAGTTTTGTGATTTTTCTATAACAATAAAATCTTGACCTTTAATATGAGGACATGCTTTTAAGGGGGATATTAGGATTCCACCTCTCTCCTCCCTAGCCACTATGAGGTGAATGGGTTTCCTGATATAAAATCTTTCCACCATGCTCTACTGTATCACCACCACAGACCCAAAGGCAATGGGACTAAGTGACCACGAACTGGAATCCCTAAACTGTGAGCCAAATAAACACATCTCCCTTTCAGATGTGTATCTCTACACATTTTCTTGAAGTAATGGGATGCAAACACAGATAACACTATTATAGGTCATACTCCAGGCAAAAATGATGGCCTTCAGAAAGCTCTACTAAAACCTTATGAATCAGCAAAAAGACAACACAATTTCCATCACAAGACCATATTAGAGGTAACAACAAGCTCAAATCTAGGGGGTGGCTCAGAGGCAGAGTGAGTGCTTAGCATACATGGGGACTTGGGTTCCATCTCAACACTAAGTGATTTAAAAAAAATATCAACAAGAAGACAGATCCATATGTTTTAGCACCCTCCTCTTTGGATGAAATTCCTCAGCCAGTAAGCTTTATGCATTTTATTTTGGACACAAAGAATATATTAGGTGAGCTTGTCTCGCTCCAATTTTAATTTTCTCTTATTTTGACTCCTCATTTTAGTTGGCTTCCCATGTCAGCCATTAATTTCAAAACAGTTCAGGACAGCAGGGCTTAGTCCCCTTCTCAGGCTCCTCTATGTGAAGTGGTCCAGGAAGTTCATAATTGGATGCCAAACAAAACTTGTTCCTTTCTTTTCCTTCTTTCTTCCCTCCCTCATTTTTTTCTTTCTTTCTCTTTGGTTTTTCAAGACAGAGTTTCCCTGTGTAGCCTTAGCTGTCCTTGGCTGTCCTAGAACTCACTCTGTAGACCAGGCTGGCCTTGAACTCACAGAGATGGCCTTGAACTCACAGAGATCCACCTGCCTCTGCCTCCTGAGTTCTGGAATTAAAGGTGTGCACCATTGCCACCCAGCTGAAAGCAAGTTTTTAAAAGATAAACACATGACTCATTTTAACACAAGTTGGATGTCAGAACTAAAAGAAGAAATGGAAAGATTTGGTGTTACCATCAACAACTTCTGTGAAGTTACACAGTCCACATCTTTCTCAGACAGTAGCAGAGATTTCTGCATCAGGTAACAGGCTTTGGACAACTTGTTCTTCTTTATTTTATTCCTTACATTTTGCTCTATAAAGGCAAACAAAGAGTTACTAACGGTCATCACTTCCATGTATAGAGCCTCACGTGACCCCATACTAATCACCTACCTGAGAAACACTCAGAGATCCTAGGCTCTTTTAATTTTTCCCGACCTTTGGTATTTGTGCTAACAGTTGGAATCTGCAAAACTAAAAAACATCACCATTTATAAACCAAACAGGAAACCATTTTTACCATGCTGGGGAACAAACCCATGACCTTGGGCATACCAGGTATGTACTCTACCACTACACTATAAGCCCAGACCTTGGTTCATTTTTGGTTGAAATAGGATTTCTCTATTTGACTCAAGTTGGTCTTGAAATTGCTCTGTAACCCAGGCAGAACTCAAACTTACAATCTACTTCCTTTAGCTTCCCACATGCTGGAACTACAGGTACAGGTTTGTACCACCGTACCCAGCAGGTTGTAGTTTTATTGTCTCCTCCTTTTTCAGTGGTGTACCTCAAGACATATAATTTCCAAATTATATCATAGTTATATTATGAAAATATTTGAGTTTGTTTCATCTTAAGTAAAATCACCTTGTGGGTGAACTCTTGTATACTTTACGTTCTTCTTCCTGGTGTCAAATTGTCCCTGGTCCTTTCTAGAAAAACTGTGTCACCATAGTATCTGGAAATTATGAGTGCCACAGGACAGTGAAAACCCTAACAATTTTCACCTAGAACACAAAGGACTGCATGTGTACAGTTTGTGTGCAGTGACTATCATGGTGGCCCAACAGAACGGATGAGGGAGACATGAGAGACGCTGTTCTGGCTGAAGACATGGAAAGAACATGATCCTTAGGTCTGGTCCACAAGAGACTTGGCACTATTTTGTTTCTGTCTTGCAAGGTTTGGTGGAAGGATTAGTGGGTGTGGCCTTGTAGGAGGAGTTGTGTTACTGGGGGTGGAGTTTAAGGCTTCCAAATCCCATGCCAGAGCCAGTTCCTTCTTCCTTTGCCTCCAACTTGCACACCCAGATGTAGCCCTCAGCTACTGCTCCAGTGTTCTGCCTGCTGTCTCCTGCCACTGACTCACCCTCTGAAACTGTGAGGAAGCCCTCAATTAAACATTTCTTTATGTTTCCTTGGCCATGGTGTCTCTTCACAGCCACAGAATAATAACTAAGCCACAGGGTTTCCTAAAGAACCCTGACAGCACACTCTTTTTGTTGAACTTTATTATTTGTGCTTATGAGTGCTAAATGATAAATGCCCAGTGAAAAGACAGAACCAGATATCACGGAAGGCTAAGATTTACATGAAACTCTCAATGCAGATAGAAATAAGTCATATTTAAAGCTGTGGTCATCAGTGGGCAGCCATGGTGATGTTCTTGAATAAAAAAGGCACAAACAGAACTTTGGAGCACCAGTCTGGTGGCAGCACATTTGAATAAAGGGCAGAAGGAATGGATAATAGCCTGTGTCAGGATGGAAGATGATCAAAGAGATAGCAGAAAAGCCTCGGATATGGCTTAGAAACTTAACTGGTACCACAAAAATCAAGCTCAGACCTCCCATCAATACCTGTGTGTGGTCCTTTGTGAAAACCCATTTGGCCTTCAAAGATGAAGAAAATTAAATAGTAACCCTGAGAACAAACAAAGCCCTATTCTTCCACAAGGATGATACAGGAAATAATGAATATTTCTGAAGAAAACAAGACACAATCATTCTATGGGGCTTTAGATTGCATTTCTAAACTACATATTTTCAGCTTCAAATAATGTTTATGGCTAATTATTTGGGGGAGGCTTGTTTATGTAACAGAAAGGCTCTGTCAGGCTTTCAGTTTACCTATGATAAAACAAGATGTTTTCGTAATTGTCTGTTCCCTCTACATCTAAAGGGTCACAAAGAAAACAGTTTTTAAAGTCCTATAAATGTTTAAAATAAAATATAAAAGGATGAAAACATAAAAAGGTAAAAACAAAAGATCTTGGTAGGTAATAAATAAATGCTTACTCTATTGAATTAACAAAACACCAATAATTTACCATAAGCAAATAGATATAATCATACTTTCTTAGAATATACTGACATGCTATGCAAAGTGTAAACTGTATTCAGTGATATTAATCCAATGAGAAAAAAAAATAATAAAACTTATCTGGAAAGTGGGCAACAAATATACAACTATAAGATCTAATCAACTCTGCCCTTGAGTCATGCTTAAAATGTATTCTGTATGGTTACTTCTGGGTGGCCACTACCTTCCAATTGGTCAAGAAGTACAACGGCTATACGGTGCTGAGCTTGAATTAACTCAAGATGCAGATCCATCATGAAGCTATTCGCTGAGATGGGCTTGTAAGTATCTCCATCTATGTCATGAGAGTACTTCAGTCCCATAGAGTCGAAGAAGAAATTAAAAAGGAAAATGGTTATCAAAACAGCCTTTAAAATAGCTATGCCCTATTATCTTTCAAGTTCTGTGTTATTCATAGCCATTTAATTCTGCTCACTTCTAGCCCTGAGCAGATGGCTCACATGACAACACCATTTCTTAGAGTGTCCTCTTGACTGACAAACTCAAAGACATCTACTCTCCTTGATGTCTCCTGGGAAGAGCTATTTCTGGCCTATAAGAGGAAATCATGGGGGCTGGAGAGATGGCTCAGAGGTTGGGAACACTAACTGTTCTTCCAGAGGTCCTGGGTTCAATTCCTAGCAACCACATGGTGCCTCACAACCATCTATAGTGGGGTCTGGTGCCCTCTTCTGTATACTGTATACATAATAAATATTTTTTTAAAAGTTGAGAGGAAACCACACTTAACATACCTCCTTGAAAAACCCAGCTCCTTTCCTACTTAAGAAAAATGTTGACCTGATGTGAGACTGCTCCCTCTTACCTTGGCATAGCAATGGTCAATTACTGATGATCCATCTGATGAAGTACTTAGCATGCAATTCCAGTTCATCGCAGCGATGGCTTTATCAAGGAGCTGATATGCATAAAACAGCTGTTCCACAGGTGCTCGCTAGAATAATTTTGCAAATAGAAAGAAAAAAGTGAAACTTTTTAACAATCGCTCAGATCCAAAGAACAGAAACTTTCTTAGTCTGTCCAGTGTCAGCCAAGCTATCTCTTACTAAATATGTTGGGCTTCAACTAAATACTGAGTACTGTCAATAAAGATGAAAATAATATGTTTCATCATTTTCCCAAAGCAAACTTTCACAAATATATATTTCAGTCCCAATCATTGCCTTCAAAATTCTAGTTGTACCAAACACACATATAACTAATCTGCACATGCACTTAATTTAAAAAATTACTTCTTTTTTTAAATCTCAGAACCTAAGGGCTTTTTGGCTTTTTGTTCATAAAAATCAACATAAAGTGATTTTCAACGTCTATACATCTTTTTGGCATCCTTATCTCACAAGGACAATTAGTACAGAACAAAGAACAATCAGCCATGTCCAAATGTTCATCTCTGAATTTTTTACACATATGGATAAAACCAAAGCTCCCTGGGCTACCATCAAAGTCACTGCCTCGATGCTCCAACAAGGAGCACTTCTCCTGAATCTTTTTATTATTATTTATTTGTGTGACCTGATTTTATTTTTACCACTCTCATCATACAGGTACCTTGGCCAATACGTAATGTTACTTTTTAATTTTTTTTAAAACTTTATTTATTTATTTATTTGCCTTGGTGTTTGCCTAGAACTGGAACTACAGACAGTTGTTAGCTGCCATGTGGGTGCTGGGAATCGAACCCGGGTCCTCCGGGTCCTCTGGAAGAGCAGACGGTGCTCTTAACCGCTGAGCCATCTCTCCAGCCCCCTACTTTTTAATTTTTAAATGCTTTTTAATTTCTTCATCACAAAATTCCTCTGGATGCTTTCTTCATTCTACCACAGGCTCAGGCTGGTGTTGGTACCTTAGAGGCTCACGCAAAGTGTAGTTATATCACAGGAGTTCTCCAAGTAACCAAGCAGAAGGGGCTAAATGCACAGAACCACAGGGTCCCCATGTTTTTCAACTGTTAATGAGAAGTTAGCTCCCTGCTGTTCTCCAGTACTTCCTCCGAAGTCTCTGAGACTCTGGTAACCTGGCATGCAGATGGCAACAACCTCAAGCATCTACTACAGTGATCAGGGTGGATTGCAAGAGCTTGCTCAGTAGGGCTGGTAAATTCACATCTACCTTCTTCTACCGTAGAATAAGACCTTTTCATTACAAAGCCAATCAAATATTCCTCATTAGAAGACTAGCCACGAAGGACTGTACAGAAGTGACATGCTGCAAATACAGTTTCAGGAGTGCCCTGAAATCTAAAGGTGACTACAGATAGGAAACACAAGAATGCCCAGTTGACTATTATTTGTATAGAATGAAAGGTGCCATTCTGAAGAGCATGTCACCATTATTCAAGAATGTGTTGATGGACATGTAACTACTATAACTAAATACTCTGCAATGAGTTGTGTCTGTGCTTGAAACCAAACGATCACTTCCTGTATGGCTTTTGCTGCTCTTTTCCTGGTTCAGTCTTCATCTAAGACTTCTAAAACATATTGAATAGAAAAATGGTGGCTACCCATATGTGGTTATGTCAGAATAAAGGGATAGCTTTTAATCTTATACATATCTATGACATTAATTGATAGTCTTTGGTTAATATGCTTTATTGGGTATTTCCAGTTGTTATAAGTTATATTTTAAAAGGTTGGCATTTGGTTTTATCAAATGATTTATTTGTATCTCATTGTGGACTAATATTCTTTAATGTGGAGATGTGATATGCTGCATTATAGGGTACTAATGTTGAATCGGCCTTTCTTCCTTAAAATATATACAATTTGATCACATATAACTAACTATTCATCATACCTATCCCCACCAAAAGTCTCATGTTCAGAGAGGCTTCCAACCACTCAAATTGTGTCCAGATGAGAAAGCAACTTGAGTACACAGCCAAGGCAGCAAATCATTAGGGTGAAAGGCTTTCCCCCATTCACTCCTCCTCTCAGGACTGAACCTGAGATATCTCCCTATAAAACCAATTTTTTTTTCTAATATACTTTTATAGTATTTTTTCTAGGATGTAGCCTTTTGTAGGTTCTAACTTTATGGGAAGGCTCAATGCCAACTCCATCTTTCA
Organism: Sigmodon hispidus; assembly: GCA_004025045.1. NCBI lineage: Eukaryota > Metazoa > Chordata > Mammalia > Rodentia > Cricetidae > Sigmodon > Sigmodon hispidus. The sequence continues at coordinate 19,481 of PVIH01018986.1, forward strand.
TGAGCTGAAATTTTATCTCCTTCCCCTAGATAGCTGTTAAAAATCTATGCTTCCTGCAACTACGCCCAGAGATCCACTGCAGCATCCACTTGCATGCCCACCATTCTGGTTTTCATTTCCCATTTCTATTTTGTCCTCTAGGATTTTCCTTACTTTGAGTTTTGAATTCAAGTACATTGAATTTTGCAATGTGCTTGAAGATGTTTATTAATTCTGTCCAAAATGTCTAGATGTCTTCCAAAAGGGAAATCTATTTTGTTTAAGTTGTCTATATTGTTGTTTAGCCAAAAACTTGAGTCACTTACAGTGTGTGTGTGTGTGTGTGTGTGTGTGTGTGTGTGTGTGTGTGTACAGGTGAATGCATGCATACACATAGGAGATAACATTCAGGGGCCATCTGCCTTCTTTCCTGAGTCAGGGTCACTCAAATAGGCTCAGTTAACTTTCCAGTGAGCTCCAGAAATCTGTCTATTTCTGCCTCTTCAGCCATAGGATTACAAGCATGAGCCACCACACTGGCTTCTTATATGGGTCCTGGAGATTGACTTGAGGTCCTCACACTTGTTCAAGTACTTCACTGACTGAGCTATTGACCCAGCCCTACAGATACCCAACTTCCCCCCCAAACACCCCATCCTGTCATTATCTTCACCATCACCACTATGTGCATCTTGTCTTCAACACCATCGCCAGCACTAAATTAAATCTTGCTTGCAATCCAGGGACAATTACATTGCATAATCTTTTAACTAACAGGGCTCTAGAAGACAGCTACTCATTAGTTAGCATCTTTTTATAATCAATCCATTTGTTGAATATTCTGCAAAAGTTCAAAATTGTTTTAAATCATGTCATTACAATTTTGCAAGCAGCCTTGGCATACGTGCAAGAAATATAAATTTTTCTCACCAAAAGATTGCTAAATGCATACATGAATCTTGGACTCTCCTACAATAATTCCCTTCCACATGGATCTGAGACCTAAGCTAGGGTCAGAACTTCACATGAAACATAAACAACATACACAGGCACCTGTTTCCAAAGTGTTGCCAATATGCCAATTAAACAGGATAACAACCTAGCAGATCAGGTACTATTAATTTCACAGATAAAGACATTTGAACAGATCACATAATTCATTCAAGTTCATATGAGCAATCAACATTCTAGTCAAGACTTGACAGCAAGCCTGTCCAAAACAGACGCTAGGCTCTGGGCAGCAGTGAATTGTACTCCAGCCACCACATGCCACTACACCGCAGCTTAGCAGGCTGCGCACTACATACCGCTAACGCCTGTCATTCACAACTTCGTCATCACAGATGTCATATTCTGGCAATTTCTTGGGACATTGTAGTAAGCTACTTGGAGTTTAAGACACATTTTTCTGACTCTAGTCACAATAGCAATACCCCATCAATGGCCTTAGGATTCTTTGTTGGGAGAAACCTGACACCTAAGAAACCCATTAATGTAGTGGCTTTAGTTGGTAGAAAAATTCAAGCCCAAAAGCCCAGCCTTTATAATTTCCAGGTGGGTTTCTGTGTCTTTCCCCATCACATCATGAAGAGTAAGAGCTGGACCACAAAACCACAATCCTCAAACTCTAGTGTCCCTAAGAACCTGAGTTGAAATTATGATTGATTGTGTCTGGAATGAAGAACAGGAGCTAGAATTGAAACTAGACAAATGAGAATGACTGGTCCCCTGATAGCGGCCATCCAGGCAAAAGGGGAAGAGTAAGGGAGAGGAGGTGGCCTGGTGACCATGGGGAAGCTGGGATGACTGTCTCATTAATGAGGCAGAGGTCCTGACCTGAGTGATAGACGCTGGTGGGCGCTGTAGGGCTTACACACCTGGAGAATGGGAGTGTTATGAGGCAAGGTATGACGAGTTACTGAGGTAGAAGGTGAGTAGTAATGGGCTTGAGGCTGAGGTAATGGGCTTCAGAAATTGGAAACTGGGGTCTGTAGGGGAGGAAAGAGGAGCCCTTAAGGTGAAGTAGGATCAACTAGTGGTGGGCAGTGACCACTAGGGTGGGGATATCCAATACTTGGGAGTTGACCTGATCCAGGAGGGTAGGAACAGGGCAGTCTGGGGTGGGGTCCTGTGAAACAACCAGGGAGAGAAGATGTCAATCAGGAGAGATTATGGGGTCTAGAGAAAATGGTCCCCAAGTGGTTGAGAATATAGTGGCCAGGTAAAGACACTGTGCAGATAGGCATGACCAGAAAAGCGTGAAGAGTCGTCCTGCAAAAATGCAGGGAAATGGCAGGATCTTGGGTGGTAAGGAGATGGTTCTGTTCACTCCATGACAGAAATTGGTGAGAGAACCAAGGAACCTCAAGTGTGAAGTCAAGACGGAAAAGGTAGCCCCCATGTCCACCAAGCAGGTAATGAAATTACCTGCTACCTGGAGCATTACCTGGGCTGCTATATGAGATTTTTGGTCTTGTTTGGGCCAGAGTTTTGACTTGTCTGTGGCTGCTTATTTAAAAAAAAAAATGACTCAAGCATTTATATTAATTTTATCTTGTTTGGTGTATGTGTCTTAGGCACATGGTTAGTTTTTTATTTTAATCTAACTTATTTTTATTAATCTATTTGGCCACATGACCTAGACCATGGCTCATTTGGGTTTTTTATATAATTTTTTTTTACAATTAAATAATTCCATCTATACTGGGCTTGGTGAGGGATGGACTTCCATGGTGTGGCACAGAGGATGAGCCCATACGAGGCTCTCCGACTTGCAGTGGCCAGGCTGCTGGCAGATAGGTCATGGCCTGGTAGATGGGCAATGACTGTGGCAGCGATGAGACCACTGGTCTTCCTGCATGTATTTGAAGCAGGTTCTTCGCAGAGTTGACTTTGGCTGGACACCAGCAAGATGGAGCCCTGTGGACCTTCTTTGTTCTCTCTTTAGGGTACCATAGGCCTCAGTCCCACCAAGGCTTGGGACTGAAGGAAGCATAGCCTTTTGTTGTAGCCAAGCCTGCTAGGAAGACTTAGGGCTAGCTCCTCTTGGACATTAAAAACCTTAACAGCCATATTTAACAATGCCTGTGGGGTGGGGGGAGTATCTTCAGCTTTCTTATTTTATTTTTTCTAATATCTGACAATAACTGAGAAACGAAATGCGTAGTAGGTCTGTGGCTGCTGCTGAGGAGGCTGGGTCAAGCCAGGTATATTGAATCATGATCTCTTAGAGTCAGTTTAGAAAGATGGCTGAATTCCTGTCAGACTGTTAAAATTAACAATGTTGAGACAGTCTCCATGCCCTGAAGGAGGCAGTGGACCATGAGGGCCTTCCCCTGGCAGCTGTTTTGACCCATTTGGAGTCCATAGCCTGCAGTGCAATGTCAACCACTGGGACCATATTGTCCACTAATGATGGGTGATCTGCATGATCCTCCAGAGTGAGAGTGGAGGCCTGGGTGACATAAACTTGTTCTGGGTTAGGTCATATGTTTGGGAAAGATAGCAGAACTCTCTTATATAGGCCGAGAGGGATTAGCAGAAAAGGAGCTAAACCACTGTGCTGATATACTGTATATGTAATAAAAATAGTCTGGAATATAAGAGAAAAGAGCTATCCACAGAGTAAAGCCATGAAGGTCGGGGAGTGGTGATCCACACCTTTAATCCCATAACTTGGGAGGCAGAGTTCATATCTCTGTGAGTTCAAGGCCTAACAGGGCCAGGCAGTAGAGCCACATACATTTAATCTTAGCTCTAGGAAAAGCTGAACCAGGGAGTAAGATAGCTGGGCAGAGGGAGAGAAGGGAGGAGCTCAGCTTTCCCTGTCACTTCCCTGTTGGGCTGAGAACAGAGAGTTGGAGTCTGAGGACTTGGGAGGACAGGCCTGCGGAACTGGCTGAGTGAGAACTGGCTGTGGTTTGCTTCTCTATCTCTCTCATATTTCTACTTGTCAAGATCTCAGAGGATGGTAAAATTGAGAGCGCCTTCTGGTGGTCTAAATGACAGATTTTCCAGAGTGAACTGAGGCCAGACCTTAGAACAAAAGACAATTAGGAGTTTGAGGCATAAAGCCTGAGACAGCCTCACTTTGAATAAATTTTGTGACAGGCACCCCAGGGACAACTGAGGACTGGGGTTTAGATCCAGCCTTGTCTTTGCCCTGAGCCTGTACCAAGGAACAAAGGCGGAGAGGAAGAAGAGCAGGACGGTGGAGGGGGGTTAGGAGGGAGGGGGGAGATGGTCCCTAAGCAGCCAGGGGCCCCACCTTCAGCCTAGGGTCTCAACTCCTCCTGGGATTCAGCACCAGATGATACCTTTGTGCTGATGCAAACGGCCAGATCAGACCAAATTAAAGGCAGATGAACACAGGTTTATTTGGCATTGTTCCCTAGCAGATTCGCCAGGCCTAAAGAAGGAGCCAAGGAAGTTTCAAGCCCAGGCTGAGGCAGAGAGGTCAAAGGCTAAGCCCTTGCTAGGGAACTTGAGTGGGCTGGCCATGACAGAAAGGTGGGTTGCATGTATGGGATGCCAAAAATGTGGAACTGGACTTTGGGTACCATTCCTTTGTTCAGTTTTCTCAGTGTGGGCACGGTTGAGGGAATACCCTAAGCATATACAGACATTCTCATGCCATTGCTTCCTAAACAATTCAGTATACTGATTACACAACTCACTGTGTTTGGTATTAAGTAATCAAAAGACTGTAAAGTATCCAGGCGAACATTTCCAAGTTTTATATAAACACTGTATCACCTTATACAAGAGACAGTAGGCACTGATGTTAGCACCTGCAAGGGTCCAGTAACCAACCCCCAGGAATCCTAAGGGAAACTATCCAAAAATACTCAGTTTCTTAAGTTTCACTGCACAATGCTCCAGAGGTTTCAAAATAGATAGCGGTGAAGAGGGTTAAAAGCAACAAACAGGGCAAGAGCTGCCAAAATAATGATTCAAACAGCAACAGAATCCTACATGTTAAAAATATGAGCAGTATGCCCACGCCTTTAATTCCAGCCTGGAGGAGACAGAGGCCAGCAGACTTCTCTGAATTTTAGGCCAGCCTGGCCTACAAAGTGAGTTCCAGGACAGTCAAACTGTTATACAGAAAAACCCTGTCTCAAAAACCAAAGTGAAACTTTAAGAGGTCATGAGGGGAAGGGAAAATAATGTGGGATCTCCAGGTAGTAAAGATACATATCTTTGTTTTGTATATTGTTAAACACCCCCAATGCCAATACAATTTTCATAACCTGGTCTACAGTTTACCAGACAAATAAAAATATCCACTGGCTTTTTGTCTCTTGGGAAACATTTTAAAAGTCATCCATAAGACATGGGGGCTCTGAGTAAAATGCTGCACAATAAATAAGAGGTGTTTTGTTCTCAAATAATAAAACACATGATATTCTAGATCTCTTTAGAAGATTACACAGCTTATAGGCAAAGTGACCCCTGGGAAAATTTCACAGAAAAAAAAATCATATTGTATTTAATTAAAATCATCCATGGCTGTTAGCCATGACTTCTATTCGTCAAGCACTGGACCAGAATCACAAAGCACTGGCTACACACATTGCTCTGGAAACTGCCTCCAAACAGACAGATGTTGGCTGTGCATGTAAGGCAGCTCCATTTAGATCTAGACAGTAAGGTTCATGTATAGAGAAGTAAATCAAATACTGTAAGAAAAGCAAACAATGAGAAACAGCTGTGTGTCTCCCCGCCCTTTCTCCTTCAAGATATAGCTTAGTAAGCACTCCTGAGTGCCATCAGCATCCTTGGTGCATTTCTATCAGGTAAGAATTCATTCAGCCTGCCAGAGGCATGTGCTGAGCAGAGCATCCCCACTCTTTTAACCTATGACTCAGGACATATTCAAACAAGCAGTGAAGCTGCTGAACATAACAGCAAGAACTCTGAAGAGGTTGGAGAGATGCTCAGTGGTTAAAGGCACACACTGCTCTCAAAGGACCTGAGTTTAATTTCAATACCTCCATCCTCCAGTGACTCACAACTGTCCTAGCTCCGGGAGATCTAACACCTTCTTGTGACTTCAGCAGGCACTGTGTTCATGTGTACAAACCCACACAGAGACACACATAATGACTGCCTAGGTTAAACTTTCCATTAGAACTGGCAGTACCTGCTCTAGAGGAAAGGCCAGGTGGAATGGTATCTCTGTAGTGACCAATACACACAGCAACAACAATTCTTAAAGCTTCAACACCCAGAGACATTTCTACAATGAATCACTATTCATTGACAAATTTGATACTGAAAATAAAAATTCATATTTTAACCATGTTTTCCATACTATATTACAGTACCTTTAATATTGGAAGGACTTCCGGGATCCCTTTTGGAGTTCCAGGGAACTCCTCGGGCCCTTTTTTTGCAGATAGTTCTGAAAAAGAAAGGAAATGAAGAAAAAGAGAATGAGAGGTAGAAAAGAGCAAGTCAAAAGAAAAACAATCAAAGAGAAATAGGGAAGACAAAATGGAAATGCAAAATAAATCCGGATTATTACACTAGTCTACTAAATCAGTTATCTTTTTAAATTAATGATCATCAGAGTTGGCAGGATATCAAAATGATTCTTTTGTGTACCTAAAGTTTACTTATGCAAAATAATCTTGGGAACAAAACTCAAGAACTTATTTCTCAACAACATGGTGGCACCAGGGAGTCTTTATGCATCCCTCTGTGTTCTAAGTCCATTTAAAAGAGTGCACAACATAATGGACTTAGACAAATACTGGAGACATCCAGTCTGAACTAGAGAAATATAAACTATAAATATTTTAAGGCAACTCTACATTTTTCTATTTTTAAAATGTTTAATAATTTCAACTAAAAAACATTAGTTAATTCATAAATAGGCCATATTCCAATATTGATGGTAATATCTTAACAGAGAATAAACACCTTAGATTGTATTTAGCCTGGTTATGAACAAACCATATAAAACAATTATCTTCCAAAAGTAACTCATGCATAAAATACTAAAACTGAATAAAAAACATACTTTTAAAGACAAGATCATTTTGATTTCTTTGCTTCCACTAACATAATCTAGACAATGTCTCTTGACTGAAGAAAAGATAAAAAATACATTTTAGACTCATAGCCTAAGATAATAAAATAGTAGATACAAGGCAAGGAGCTTGAAAGGAGATCACAGAGTGTGGAAAGACAGGAAAGTGAGCCAGAAATGGGGACAAAGCATGGGGAGGTAACAAAAGGATCAGGAGTTCAAGTACAGCCTTGACTTCAAGGCCAGCCTGGGCTAACTGAGAACTCACCTCATTAAAAACAAAAATAAAGCCTCCTTATCCTATTGGGTAATATGAAAATTCTGAAGAGAGAACTAGGCCGCCATTTTACAGGCCTGAGGAGCAGAAGCAGCAGCGAATTATGAATGAGATAATAGATATGGTAAACAATTGCTTCCTCCCATGAATGCTTCCTGGAGAGTGTTCCTGTGTGTCAGGCAGCGTGGTGAGGGCCCAGAATACAGCAGCACACAAACAAACACACTTTCTCCATTTGTAAGGAAAAGCATGAAAGGAAAGTGAGAAAGGCGTGGGGAGACATGGGGAAGGCAGCAGAGGAGTCTGTGGGAATCAGGAATGGAGAGGGAGGGACCTTGTCCACCATCCAACCACAGAGCCTCTAACATTCTCCTCTACATATCTGGTTAAACGTGCACCATTATTTCTCACTATAAACCATCAGTGAATCCCAATAATGGCATGCCTAGCTCCTGCTAACTGCTGTTACCTTGTATTCTTTCTAGTTTATGTTTACATCATCATTAATTTGTCTATGCTTATGTTAACAATCTACCCATCATTTACCTGCAGATTTTCTGAATTTTCTTCTTGGGTTTCCCAAAGACTCTAATATTTCACTTAATCGTAATGTAATCTCTGCCACCATCACAATGTCCAACTCTTCCAACTGATAGCAGTGAATCACTTCACTTATCTGCCACAGGAGATAAACCCACTACAAAAAAAAATGCAAATCAAAATAAATTAAAAGTATATTGTATAAAGAGACAGAGTTTTCAAATTTTAGTTTTCTTCTCATCCACCCCGACTACAACCAAGTATTACATAGGCCTCCTCCTCATTAATAAACATAAAATAGCTTTAATGCAATATTTAACAATAAATGTGTTCACAAACATTCATAAATTTTTACCTGCTTATAATGCACATACCTATAGCTACAATGGGAACTTTATGATGTAGTTTTTCTGTATCATCAATATTCACTATATTCTCAAAGTACAAAGTCAGCCAAATGGGCAGGTATTTCTGACCGCGTTCTAGATGCTCAGAAATTGACTTTCACGGCCATATCCCCAAAGCATAGCACATAAACCATACAGCATTCTCAGAGACCAATGATAAGACAGTATTTTTCTACCCATATCATCACTTAATAAAGAACATGACTGAAATGCTAATCAGTACAATTAGTTGTAGAAAGCACAGGAACAATAGAAACAGTTATCACTAAATATTTTATCTATTTTTTATCCAGTTTTATAATGTTCAAATCCTCCACTTCCTCCTTCCAATAGAAAAAACAGCTCTATTGAGTAATATATATTATCAAGGAGCACTCTAATATACATTATTAAGGAGCACTCTAATATATATTATCGAAGGAAGATAAGCACCCTGGTGTTCCTGACTTATTGGTGCTGTCTTTAGTACTCCTTTTGATTAATGCCACCCAATCTCATATAGGCTAGACATGTTGCATTTGTTCATTCCATTAAAAATGAAAACATTTTCCCCTCTCTGAGCAAACTGGGACAGGGCACAGCTGCACACATATCGAGAAAGACTTGGAAAGCCCTACAAAGACACGCTTCCTCCCTCACACATCCGCAAAGCATGGGAGCTATGATAAGGCTAGATCATAGGAAATGTGTACTCAACTTGAATTTAAAAAATAAAAATAAAAAAAGAGAAAGAAAAGCAAAATGGAGTACCTTGTTAGTGCTGATCTTGTGAGAGTATTTTGAAAAGTCACTTCTGGACACGTTGATTCTCTGAATTCCTAGCTTGCATTTCTGCCATAAGAATGTTATTATGTCCACAACAATATCCTTATCAGGCTGAACACCCTAAAAACAAAGATGATTAGTGTGTGAGTCAGAATAAGAAGATGTATGTCTGTGACATTCAGTGTGGGTCAGGCAACACTCTGTAAGCACTTCACTTGTCCCAAATCAGTGCACAAGGCGGGTGCCTTCGCTGTTACCACCATGAACATCTAGAGAGAACCCACATAGTTTTTCCCACAGATAAATGACCAGGAAGTCACAGATGAGAAGGATTCACACCTGAGCACTCAGGCTCCCTGAGTCTCGCCTGGCACTCTGTGAACTAGCTCAGCTCTCTCTCTAAAAAGTCTGAAACATTTTCATCCAAGGCTGTAAACCAAGGAGTCCTCTCTAACCTGCCAAAGTATACTTTTCTCTTTACACACTCCTTGTATTAAAATAATAATAAAAAAAAATACCTGGAGAAGTCAAGGGTAGCGTGGTACAGGAGCAGAAGGAGCATGCAGAGGGAGGGGGACAGAGTGCAGGGGAGGATAGAGAGAGGGTGTGGGGGGAAGTACAGCCTCAAGAGGAGGGTGGGAACGGAGCTGGGATGGCAAGCAGAGAAGGGATGGGAGAAACTGAGCTGCCATCCCCATGGGGGCATCCACAAATGACTCCGGATGTGCATGTCTCCTCTCTAATTAGTTGGCTTTTCAGAAGAAAGGGGGACTCGTTACATCTGAACTGGGAGGTAAATGAAGTTTATGATTAAAATAAAGCAAATGTGGAGCTCTCTGCAAGTGCTGAGACTTAATTTGGTATATGTTAAGGCTCCCTGCAGCACAGAATAGATACCCAACACTGGTAAATGTGTATGCACATGAGTCAGGCTCAGCTGAACTAAGATATTCCATGTATTCTCTTTAAATGCATAAGCAAAATGTCTTTGTACTTTAAGCCTTGATTTTCCTTTTTTGCTAAGCTCACCTATTATTATGTTTTCTGTCTTTCGAAATTAAATACCTGCCAGGGTCTGCTGATGCAGGCCTGGAATCCCAGTTAGTCATTACGCATAAGGTTGAGACAGAGGCCAGCTTGGGCAACTTAATTACATTGTCTCAAAATCAGAAGTAAAAAAAGTGGGCTGTAGAGGTAGCTCTGGGATTGAACGCTTGCCTCCATACATGCAGCCCTGTGTTCTATCCCAGGCACTGAGAGAGAGAACAAAATCTACCACAGGTTCCAAGATAGGCTAATACATTCAGAAGAAACATAAACAACTGGAAGAACAGAGCATATTTTCATCCCCTATTGTGCTTCTTCTACCTATGAAAATATTAATGCGAAACTTTATAATTACAAATTCTGCTTTTCATAATCATAAACCTAAATTTCAAATGAAATGTCATGAGAATTCCAGTATTACATACAAATGAATGAAAACAGAGTAGGGTACCACTGCCCAAAACTGGTTTCCAGGGAAGCTCCGAAACATCCTGGGGACCTTGAGACCCAAATTTAAAAACAGTATTAAAAGATCAGGGATGATGCAGCTCAGCAGTAAAAAAAACCTAGGTCAAGTCAAATCCCTCCCTGCCCTTGGGGACTGGGGGAGGGAGAATAAAGGAGAGAGAGAGAGAGAGAGAGAGAGAGAGAGAGAGAGAGAGAGAGAGAGAGAGAGAGAACAAGTTGTATGTACTACTCCTGGAACCCTAGCAACTGGAAGAACAGAACAGCACATCAGGATCATGAGTTTATAGGAGCCTGGCCTGAGACACTGGTTTTACCCAAGCACCTGCACATGGCCCATTTCCCCATTTCTAAATTCTGGCCACTATGTGAAAAGCACTAATAAATAGGCATTGTCACCACGGGCTGAAAATCACCAAGGCCATATTGCACTAAACATATTCACTCTCCCTCAGAACAACTGCCTGGGTTGCCCCATCACTGGATGAAATACAGCTAGCCTAGGACTTTTCTCTAAAAGAGATTAACACCCAAAATGTGACACTAAAACGAAACTCAAAGTTCCAAGTTAGCAACAAATTCAATGATGTGTTCTAATGAGTAAATAATAACTTTAAGAGCAGATCCTGACATGTTCTAAACTTGGCCTTACTCTGAGGCAGGCTATTAAAAGGAATACCATCCACAGTGTTACACCTTATTTAGAAGAGTTACTTCACCTTGAAAGGGGCACAAACACAGTAGTGCAGAATTGAAGCCAGATGGAAAATGTCTTCTGAGTACCCACAACTTCTCACACAAGACTCTGCAGGCAAAAGGCAGAAGAGAATGAGAGAATGGGATCAACTGTGAAGCACCAAAACAAAACACACAAGCTTTACAAAATGGCACCAGTGATATCTATAGGACCGGTTATCATGTCAATGAGCTCTTTAAAATGTTTTCTGTCCAAAGTAATCTCAGTAGCTATAATTCAATTAAAATAGACTAATGTTTTTTATTATTAATCCACAATACATATGCCAACTATGTCCAAAGAGAAATTAAAAGGGATTACGATACTAGAATAATCTAAAATGTGGCTGCTGGAGAAATGTATAAAGGTATTTAGTCCAGTACTGATAGAAGAGGAAAGTCTATCACTATGGATACAGATGATTTACTGTGAGTGAGCAGCTATGTGATGCCTAAAAGAACACAGAAAATAAAGCTCACTGATCTAAAAGCAGACTAGTTGTTAAATTATACATGCAATGATGCTTAACTCACTGATGCCCTAGAATGGAAAACTCTGGAGAGAAGGGGTACAACCAAACTTTCTCTTTGCTCAGCCTTTCCTATTCCCCTTTGCCCTTTGCCCTTTGATCAGCAGCCCTTCTCACCTCTCACTTACTGTAACATCTCTATAGGACTTCCTTCTTGTCTCAAACGCAGTTCCAGAATCGCATGGGCATCCTCAGAAGACCTCAGAACCACATCACCTGACACCCAGCTTTATCTGACAGACCATACTCCCAGACGCCACTGCTCCCAGGCACACAGTCAGACCCAGTCAGTCACCAGACACACCCCTAGTCCTTATGCCTGGAACATGCTTTTGTCTCACCTCACCTGAAAAGATCCTATTTTCTCACATAAAGCATTTTTTTTTTCAAAAATACAGATACATACTCACCATGACAAGCAATATGTTTCAGGTAAACTTGAACGGACTGTCCCTCTTTGTCATTCTCCACTGGTAAAATCAAGCCTTTGTTCTTTTTCATATTGATCAGTGGCTCCACTGCAACCAGAAGAATCAAATCCTTCTCTGCTTTTTTTAAGTCGAGGCTCTCCTGCTTCTGAGAAAAGGACACCCCCCAAGGCCATTAGCCGGTTAACAGGATCTTAACAGGAAAAGGAAGCAGATGAAGAGCTTTGCATGTGCTACCTGGAGGAAGTAGATAAGTTGTCCAGCTAGTGACTGAAATAATCCCCACTCTTCGTAATTAAAAGCCAGTTTTACAAATTTCACAGCAGCATGCACAGAAATGACGTTTTTTCTTTCTATCATGTGCTCTAGGAGATGTGTTTTGGGGAAATCAAATTTTCCATTTGCACCAGTATTTGAAACTAGAATAGAAGAGAGGAATATCTGGGTGTCATTCATGCAAAAGACATTTATTAGACATTAGCCATCAGACATTATCAGGTTCTAGGAGAACAATAATTTAAAAAAAAAAAAAAGGTAGTCCCCAGCCTCATCACTGAGTTTGCAGGGTAGTGGGCCAAATAAGAAACCTACGTGGGCAATTGCAGGGTGCTATAGAGACAAATAGTTAGGCATCCAACTCAGGTCTGAGGGAGGAGATTTCCTAAAGCCACTCAGAAGGAGCATGGCAATCTGGAGAGACAAACACTTGCTGTTCTTGAAGAGGACTGGGGTTGCTAGTGGCCATGGCAGCTCACAACTTACTCTAATTCAGGTTCCACAGAATCCAAGAGCTTCTGCTGACCTTTGTAGATATCAGGGCACCAGGCACATATATGGTACATAGACATACATTTGGGCAAAACCCCATACACATAAAAATAAATCTTTTTAAGATGGAAAGGAATACAGAATATAAAAAACTTGCAACAGTGAACTGGCCTCGTGTGCAGCTTGACACTAGGAACAAGACCTAAAGAGGCGTGGTTTTTTAGGGTCGTCGGCAGCTATATGCACAGCAGTGGGCAGGATCAGCTATGAGCATGCTAAGAAACATCATCAAATAAGTGAGTGGGTTGCCAAGAAGAGTGCTTTTGGGGGGGGGGGTCAGCAGGAGCAAGTTCTACAGAGCCTACAAAACAGTGCGGGGATGGATCACTGAGGAGTGAGCCTTCACTGAGAATAAAGGAGACTGCGTGGGGACCGAGGCTGCCTGATGTCTATGTAGAAGCAAAGACTTGAGAGCAGTGAACGTAGGCAACTCTCTTGGCATATCTTCCCATCTCACAGACACCCAGGGAAGAAGATGAAAGAGGACCCACGATAAAGAGACTACTTGGAAGGATTTGACTTTAATACACAAAGAAGTGGAAATGTATTACCTACCTCCTGTTACAATTAGAGCTGTGGATAAGAGTATGTGTAGATGAGGTAAGTCTTAGAATTTCAGTGGATGAGATCAAAGAAATTTTCACTTGTGGAGGTTTGAATAGGAATGCAGCCCCCCCCCAGACTTTTGAATGCTTGGGCCACAGAGAGTGGTATAATTGGAAGCTATGGCTTTGTTGAGGAAGTGTGCCACTGTAAGGTGTGCTTTGAGGTCTCATAGGCTCAGGCTACACCCAGTGTGGCCCACAGTTTTCTTCTTCTGCCTGCAGATCAAGATGTAGAGCTCTTAGCTCCTTCTCCTGCACCATGTCTGCCTGCATGCTGCTGGCCATGATGATAACGGACTAAACTTCTGAAACTGTAAGACAGCCCCAATTAAGTGTTTTCCTTTATTAGAGTTTCTGTGGTCCCAGAAGTCCTGTTTAAGAGAGAAAGAAAGGATTATACAAGCCAAGGGGTTAAGACCATGACAGGGAACTCCACAGAGACAGCTGACCTGAGCTCCTGGGAGCTCACGGACTGTGGACCAGTAGCTAGGGAGCCTGCATGGGACCAACCTAGGCCCTCTGCATGTGTGTGACAGTTGTGTAGCTTGGTCTGTTTGTGGAGAACCTAGCAGTGGGATCAGGACCTGTCCCTGGTGCTTGAGCTGGCTTTTGGGAACCCAATTCCCAAGCTGGGTTACCTTGCTGAACCTTGATGCAGGGGGAGAAACTTGAGCTTGGTCCTGCCTTAACTTGATGACTCCCATGGGAGACGTGCCCCTTTCTGAATGGAGATGGAAGAACAGTGAAGGGGGTGGTGCTGAGACAGGAAAGGAGGAGAGGAAGGAGGGGAAACTGTGCTCTGCATGTAAAACAAACACAAATTAAGGAAAAAAAAAAGAGCTGCTGTGGTCATGGTCATGGTATCTCTTCACAGCAATAGAAATCCTAATAAGACATCACTGGAGAACTTTTTAATATTAAAAATACATTTTTTCATGTAAAATATTTTGATCATGGTTTCCCCACTCTCAGAACTTTTTAAATGAATACATGAAGCCTTGTTTTCATTAAAGTGTGGGATCAGAGGCTCACTGCCTTCAGCTCACACACACACACACACACACACACACACACACACACACACACACACACACACACACATACACACACTGCAGTTATGCCAGCTAACATCTGGCTTCACACATTTCCTCCTAGGGTAGACATCAGAACCAAATCAGCTGGCTTCTGCCAGGTGGTGTGGCCCACACCTTTAACCCCAGCACTCCGAAGGCAGAGGCAGGCAGATCTTTGTGAGTTTGAGGCCAACCTGATCTACAGAGAGTTCCAGGACATCCATGGATATACAGAGAAACCCTATCTTGGGGGAAAAAAATTAGCTGGCTTATGCAAGGCCACAGAAAGCTAAGTTCATGCAGAAAGAAAATGAATTGTGCAAGTATTTTCAAAGAAAACCCACAAAGTAAGCATCCCTTACCACAGAAAGCAGAAAAATAGAACCGAGAACGAGAACTTAAGCACTGTGTCTTCTCAGAAGCATGAAGTGAGAACCTGGCATGTGGAGTAAGGAGCAGGCAGAGACTGCATCTGAAGTCGGCCAGTGCCGAAACTACGAACTTGGTGGTGAACAGAATGGCAGAAGAGAAAAAATAATTCTGGAAATTCTCACTGATGAGCCCTCTCAGAAGTAATAATAAGGAACAAAAGAGAGGGAAAAAATAATAAGACGGAAGGTTGATGATGATGATGAATATAAAAATGTTGACATTTGTTTAGTATGTCTTGAAGGAAAAAAGGTAGATATAGAGAAGAAATAAAAAGGTAACAAGAAATTTAGAAAATATACAAGTGCTCAAAATTCCTCCTGTATCACTGGACCCAGTGTTATAAAATATAAAAATGATATAAGAAAGAAAAAAGTATAAAATCTAAAATGACACAGTTTAATGAATATTAAACTCCCCCACAGAAACTCCGTGTCCAGGACATAATGATATAGTATGCATGTGTTAAAATAAACAAGCCTTATAAATAAAGACTTTCTATCCACTGTTGGGGTGTGTAAAATCCTCAATGTTTAGACTTGAGCAAAAAGAAATAAATTTAGGTAGAAGCAATAAAAATTGGGGAGTAACCATGAGAAGTACAAATTAATAAAACTGCTGATTATCTTAGAAAAGCAGTAATCAGGGCTGGAGAGATGGCTCAGAAGTTAAGAGTACTGGCTATTCTTCCAGAGGTCCTAAGTTCAATTCCCAGCAACCACATGGTGGCTCACAACCATCTATAATGAGATCTGGTACCCTCTTCTATATACTGTATACATAATAGATAAATAAATATTTTCTTTTTTAAAAAAAAAAAGCAGTAACAGAGAAATCAGAGGTTGTATACAGAACAGAAAAAAAAGAAAATCTGCAGTATATTTAGAAAGAAGGAAAAGAGGAAGAAGGTGCTTGCAAATGGCAAATGAAAAGCTGTTCTGCATCTTTAGCCATTAGGATTAATTTAGGATTATCCATTTGCATTAATTGGGATTAATGAAAATTAACAGCACAAGGCAATACCATTATCCATCTATAAGAATTAGTAAAATAAAAGGAATTAGTGGCAGCACCAATGCTGTCAATAATGCTATGAGGCTGCATCATTCACACACAGCAGGCTGGAATATCAAATGGCACAGTAACCTGGAGAGTATGACAGCAAACTCTTCCAAAACTAAATATACGCTTATCATAGGAATGAGCAATTAGACCATAGCAGTGATATATTATTTTCAAATAAAAGTTAAAAAGTTCATAGCAGTTTTATTCCTAATATCTCCAAACTGGAGACAACCCAAATGTCTCTCCATGAGCAAAATGGTTTTAAAAAGAACTGTAGCATATTTGTGCCACAAACCACCACTCAGCAATAGTGGACATCTCATGGCAGGATGCTGCTGAGTGAGGAAACAGGATACACATCAGTTAAGAGCTTATGATGAGGATATTGCCCTCAATGGGGAAAGGAACAGTCTTCAAAAATGGTACTGTGTCAACTAGACAGTCACATGAATAAACAAATAGTAGTCGCTACATAATACCAACAGGCATGGCATAAATATAGACCTTATATAAGAAATAAAACAACAGAGTGAATAGGCAAAAGCATGGAAACATAGGTGGGGCATAGAGAAGGCAGAGATTTCTTAGATAAGACACAAAAAGGATTAACTGTAAAGGATGCATTGGCAAACTAGACTCCATTAAAATTGAACAGTGTCTGGAGTCTGGAGAGATGGCTCAGCAATTAAAAGTATTGGCTGATTGGCTGTTCCCTCAGAGAACTCAGGCTTGATTCCCTGCACACAGTGGCCTGCAACCATCAGTAATTCTAGATCCAGGGGAACTGACACCCTCTTCTGGTCTCCACCAGCACCAGGCACACAAGTGGTATGCAAACATAAATGCAGGCAAAAGACTGAGACACATAAAATAAAAATGAAGTTACCCAATTCTGTCACAATAGACACTATTAAGAGAATGGAGGGAGAGCTCAGTCAGTAAAGTGCTTGCCAAGTACCAAGTACGCGTGAGCATGGCTTCCGGTTCCTCAAGTAAAATGCCAGGCATGCGGGCATGCTGCAATGCAGAGTCAAAAAAGCAGAGAGGAGGGTCCCTGGGGCCTGCGGGACACTCAGTCTAACAGGAATCAGTGACCCTGTCTC
>PVIH01018987.1:0-36785 GCA_004025045.1 Sigmodon hispidus
AAAGGAAAAAAAAAAAAAAAAACAAGACTGGAATAATTGATATGCATAAGCAAAACCTGGAACTTTAACTCAACTATCATAGCTAGTGTTTAAAAACTCCCTAACACTATAATTAAACAATACAGTATCAAACTGTACTTCAAAATTAAAATATATATAGTAACAGCTACTGTGCTGAAACTCTTAGCAGAGCCGAACTTGGTCATTTCTACCTCCAGCAACATCACAGCCATCTCAAGAATCAAGTCACCTTGGCAGAAGCCCCCACACCTCCCTCCAACCCTCCACATAAGTACCAGGTTTCAAAGCAAGGCCCTTTTTTTTTTCCATCTCTACCCTCTGGTCTAGGCTTGTTTTGGCATGGACATGGTTGCCTGAGAGTCATGGTTTGTTGCAAAATTAGGTTGTTATCTGTGCCGCATGGATATTGCAAGGCAAACCTTAGAGAAACACGAGATGACCTATTGCTTAGTCAGGCCTAGGACATTTGTCATAAAATCTCTCCCTTCAATTATACACTATGTACAAAAAGAAAGGGGATGTGGGGTGGTGGAATTTTACCAGGTTTGTGGTCAACAAACCTAAGCTGAGCCCAGCCCACTTCTTAGCCATAAAAATTCCCTAGGATCTCCCTTTCACCATCTATATAATAGGGTACTGTTGCCTCTGCTCTAGCCTGCCTTAAGGTATGGGAGGTGGTTCTAATGGAAGGTGTAGCCTCAACAAATTTGGGACTGCCTCAGAGAGGCATCTCCTGAACACAGTGATCTTAGCTTCCAGAAACTTCCCTGAGACTTCTAGGTACACAGCAAAGCTTCTGGATCTTAAATGACAAGTGTATAGTAGCACTTCAGGGGTTCCATTCTGCCTGCCCACATCATGGACTCCTTATATTTGCCAGAGTTGGCTTATAAGGGGCAGGGCATACTCTGCTGGAAGAATGAGCCCTGCAAAGATTTGAGAGCTATACAAACAAACATAGAACAAAACATCATAAAGGTGAGCCTCCATATCTGCAAATCTCTTCCCTTGGATCTTTAGGAGTAACTGCTTACTTAAGTGTCTTTGGATCCCTGCTTGATACAATCAATGCAATGCACACCTTACCCACCCTAACCCGATTTATGCTGCTGGAATACCTCGTACTTCCTTTTACGTGCTGGAAAGACAACTTCTAAAAAGCTAGATAGCACTCTGACTGACGATATAACTGTGACACAGAACTCTTGCTCCTGCATCCAACAGTGTGTCCAGATGTTCACCAAAAACATGGTCTACAATGACCAAGTGTTCATGACAGTACAGAGTGGACTGTACTGTCTTAGCACACATCCCAGTGAACACTTCATTCTCAGACACCACTAAATACTGATTGTCTGCAGCTACACACAGGGACTTGTATACACCCCCAGACACTCCTGGCTGACAGGAGCTGGATGGAAAAGCTTATGTAACCTAAAGCCCCTTGTGCAAAGGCCTGAACAAGTAAGGTAAGTCACTCAGTCAAAAAGGACAGTGGTTAGCTGGAAAAGTTGGTGGTACACAACAAATTCTGTGTCTTGAACTAAGTGTAGATAGTAGGCATATTCAATGTGTGCACATTCACTGAAACATAGACAGACCACACACACAAAAAAAATCCCTTTCTATGTAAAGTGGCCAAGCTAAGAAAGTCTACTGATGGGGCGACCCAGGCCTTGTTGCTAGCTTTGAGCAAGACAGGTTTTCACAGCCAGGACTGGGGCAAGTTCTTCAGGTAGCTGGTTTCAATCAAGTCCACTGTGTACATGTTCTGTGTGACCAGGGTGTGGAGGGAGAGCAGAGGGAAACTGACCTGGGCAGGATTTAAAATGTGCTGTGTGGCAAAACCAAAAACACGTCCTGAATTCTGATGAGATTCGTGACTCTCTGAATTTACTGTGACTCACCTGTGATCTCCTTAAAACTATGACAAAACCCTGACCTACTTAGGGCCAAGAGAGTGCCTTTTAGTGACATTGCTGTTTTCCTATTTAAAGCATGTCTCTTACGATTTAAGCAAGAGCTGAACAGATAAAAATCCCAGATTCATTTCCGGGTATGAACTTTCTTGGTATGAACTTGCACCTGCCAACAGCTCTGAAAACCTTAAACTCCCATGCAGTGTGCATCTGAGTTGATGCTCTGGGCCAACAATGCATACAAGCACCCTCAATTGGTCCTCCCCATCCCTGCATGGGAGTCCCATGCCACTGTGCTGATATGCAGACCTCAGTTCCTGTGGAGATGCTAGGAAGAGAGGACGTTTTGTTTGTCCTTTGCTTTGTCCTCAAAGCTGGTATGAGGACTAGAAGGCTGTCCTACCACATCACTCTTCTTAGGGCTCAAGGGAAAGTCTGGGACGCAGGAAACCCTCAAATCCATTCTGAACACTGCCAGACGTTTATGATTACTGTGTGTGTGCATGTGCTCTAGTTCTATTATTTTATTCTCTATACAATGTTATTTTATAAATATGTGCTTATATATTATTTCTATATTTAAATATAACTTTTTGACAAGAATTTCTTCCAGCTTTCCCTTAAGTAAGAATTTCACCAGGTCTGTGGTCAGCTGAGTTACGCTGAGCCCAGCCCTCTTCTTAGTCATATAAAGGTCCTTTATCTCCCTGGTTAAGGTCTCTTGGATCTCCCCTCTCCAAAGTAAAATTTGTAGTTTCCATGTAACATAACTATTGCTTCCTGCCCAGGAAACCTTGTTTTCTGCAAACAGCTGTGGCTATATTATGATGAACCACTGCTTGGCCCCATTACCCACCCTTAGGAGCTGGGTAACAATGAACAAATCCTGGACATGTCTCAGTCATTGTTTTGGGCCTGCTGGTCATTTTGTCCATGCATGTGTGGTTCTTTTTGTTTGTTTGTTTGTTTTGTTTAGTCAGTAGTGTGGCTCATAACTCAAACATAGCAGGTTAAAGACTAGCAAAGGCTAAGAGCACACGCCTGTCCCAGTAGAGCCGGTACCATGCTTTCATCAGAGCAATCCTTAAAAGGGGCCTGCAGTGCCAGCAGACTCACCACCACTCTCAGCTATGTGGGAGTGGTTACACAGCCCTGGGGAGGATGTCCCTCTAGGCCATGAAGGCCACATCCTTATTTGTGAAAGCTTTCAAATCAGAGTTTACTAAACCTTTCTGTAAAGCATACTCTAAGTGCTAAGGAGATGTTAATACCAAGTAAATATAAAAATCAGAAGAACACAGACAACCTTGACCATCCCATTATTTGGGGACATCTTCCTAGTGTCCTGCTTGAATCCTCAGACTACACATCACACTGGGACCTTGTGTCCAGAACACTGACCATACTGCCTGCTGCCTCCTTCCATATTCCTTCCTTTTGCTCTTTGACCTTTATAGCTCAATCACCCACATAGCAGCTCAGGATCCAATAGAACATAAAATCTAGAAGCTCAAACTAGTCCTACAAGCCTGTGTTTTCTGGTGACATCAGAGATGTCTGTCCTTGGCTTCTTGTCACCTTGATCCAAAAGTACATGCAGGGTCTCGTGGGTCAGGGTCTCGTGGGTCCTCATGCACAACTCCCAGAGTAACTGCAGACACCTCTGCTACAGCATCCCTCAAAGGGTTGGAATGCCCATGCACAGTCCATTATGCTCTATAAAAATTCCAGAAAGCAAAGCAAACATTTCCAATCTTCCATAAAGGTAATAACTTGATACCAAACTATTAGACAGGCTCCTCAAAAGGAGGAAGGGAATCCACATTGACTCAGGGCTCACATTATAGCCTGTGTCCCCATCAATGGGCTAGGGGCAATTGCATCCTGGACAGCTGCCATAAGAAGTCATGTCCCACAGGCTCATACGGAACGTAGGTCTAGGGCAAGTCCAAAGCCTCCTTCCTGTACAGGCTCTGCTCTCACAGCCTATGATCAGCAGTTTCCTTAGTGGTGAGGCTCTGAGACAGTATAGAAGCAGGCTACTATCTTGCCTCCTAACATGTTCTTGTTTCCATCATACTGATTGTTTTTAAACTGTAACTTTTGATGATTGTTTTAAAACCTTAACAATAAAAAGTCTGACTTTTCATTATGCCAGCAGTCCCACCAGGCAAGGCAGGAGGCATCCTTCTACAAGGGAAGGAATAAAACCTGTTTCCCTGGTGACTGCACACACCTTGTTCTGTGGTTCAAGTTAAAAGAGGTGACATACTTCCTCTATTTTAGGGCCTTCAAATACATGGAAAGGAATAGGCAACATGAGAACCATCTGGCCAGTCTGGCATTCTCATGTACCAACCCTGCTCCTGTCCTCTGTAAAGCTGGATGCACTCTGGTCTGGATTATGTAACATGTTCTCAAAAGACAGGCAGATGGCTCTAGACAGGGCAACCACACAGAACATTTAGCGATTCCAAGATGGGCTGATACATACGCTTGGGTCACCTATTCAGTAACATAGGAGGAGCCACCCTGAGAGTCTGCAACATCTAGTTCTCCTCTAAGACCCTGCCATCACCTCTGCAGCCTCCTCTTCCTGTCCCGGACACTGTGCACTCCATTTCTCACCATCTTGTTCTCTACTTTTATTCCCTGATGTTTGACTATGTTTGACATATTAACTCTTTAATATGGCCCCACTCAAAACTCCAGGGAATGTCACTTTCAGGAAGATTCAGCTCATGTCAGGTACAGGCTGGCCCACTAGCCAGTCATACCCCCCTCCTTTTTTTTTCTTTTTGGTAAAGGCTCACAGAAAAAGAATTGTCAATTTAGGATATGCTGCCAAGAACCTAGTTCAGAATACTGGAATAAGAGTGCTGTAGAAATGACATGCAAAGGGGTGAGGGAGTCAGAGAACACCCTAGAGAACGGGGCTGAAGGGGAGGATGGTAACACCCTAGACATCAATGGGCAGGAATAGCAGCTTGTGAGGACCTGTCAGGCTGCAGGGCTAATTCAGAATTTCTTCCTGGAGCATGTCCATATCAAAGCCACCATGACCTCCCTTGGCAAGCCTCAATCAATAATCCCTTCAGCAACTACAACCCACTCACTCAGTACAGGGCTGTGTAGCCACCAAAATCTTTATTTGAGCTGAATATTTAATGGCATGCTCCAGAAAGAAAATACCAACTGGGGGGTTTAAAAGGTGGATCAGAGGATAAAGTGCTTTGCACTAAAAGTATGATCTGAGCTCAGATCCCATGCACCCACAGGAAAGCTGAGCACAGTGACATATGTCTGTTACCCCAGATCTGGGGTGGGAGACATGGGAGGACCCCTGTGGGCTTGCTGGCCAGTCAGTCTAACTGAATTAACAACTCTATGTTCAATGAGATGTCTGCCTCAATAAAGGAGAGCTGCAGTCCTGAAATGACATCCAGTACCACGTGCACACATATGTACACAAACCTGAAAAGACAGTAAAACATATACCAACCAGATGAAACATTCTCTGCACACGTGATTGCTTTTTACCAATAGCCACTTTATAGGAACATGTATAACCTTACAAGAAAATGCTTGGCAAAGCCAAGAGATTTAAGCAACAGACTAACTGTAGAGATAGATGTCATAAAATACTGAGAGCTGTCACTAACCCCTGATGGACAAACTAGTGGAAGACCAGACTCTGCTCTCCCTTAGGTTATTACACAGAAGTGAATGCTCGGCAGATCGTGTGACTGTCTGAACATGTGGGTAGCTGAGTCTATAAGGAAGCTAACCTGGTATGTCAGAGTAGGCAAAGCATGTGGTTGGATTACAGAATAGCTTTCCATACATGTATGACCCTTCAAAACACCATCAATGTTAAGTGTTCCTGAGACAACCTCACCTCATTACAGCTCACAGAAGAACAATGGCTGTGTAGGTCACTGCACACACCTAAAAGATGCTGAGAATGTGTCAGAAATGAATGATGGTAAGTGTGGGGGGAGACATGTGGTAACATAGTAAGAATTAAGAAAAGGGCTGTCTTCTACTAATAACAACAGACAGTGTTCCTACCATTTGTGCCTGGAAAGGAGGCTATCTCTGAATAACACACAATCCACTCGAATGAAGCATTAAAATAACTCTGGATTTCCAAATCAGAATACAGAAGTGGCGTAGCTGAGCAGTGCAAAGTTGTAAGGGGCAATGAAGGTGTCCAGAACTGCAGTGTGGGAGCAGCTTCATCGAGAAATCTCAACAAGAATCCTGACCTTGATGAAGGTGCCCATGAGAAGACTGCAACCATCCCTTCAGGACCTAAGATCACAAATGCAGAGTTCTTTGGAGACTATTCATTCTGTGATAGGAGGCCATGACTTGCAGATGCAGTTTTATACCTCCAGGGAAAAGAGCAAGGGGCTACAGAAAGAGGGTACTGGGGGGGATGTAGATCTTTGAATGAAAGCCACACTGGGCACCCAGGGAAAGACTGAAGCCAAAATAGGGACATAGCAGCCATGTACTGTATGAGTGAGACAAAGGGTATGTGCATATCAGTCTGCTTGGGGAAGTATCTAACTCAGAAATTATAAAATGTTCTATAGTTTAAATGTTTGCTATAATTGGGATTGCAGAGTTATGAAACCTCGGAAAAATAGCAGCCACACAACAGGCTTCAGAATTGTCCCTCTTTCTGTGCCCTGACTCAGTAGTCATATCCCAATGTAGCACATGCTGGTTTACATACAGAGATTTGCATTTTGTCTGTCTGTTTGGTTGAGACAAGGTCTTTAAATGAAGCCATGGCTGTCCTGTAACTCTCTTTATGTAGATCAGGCTGCCCTTGAAATGATCTGCCTACCTCTGCCTCCAAAGGGCTGGAATTAAAGGCATGTACCATCATACTCAGCTTGAAATTTGCACTTCAATATTTTGATATAATAACAAAAAATGGCTTTTCAGAAAACACAACATATCTTTTGCTTCTGTCTATTTAGCAGACCTCTCTGATGGCCAAGCCATGGACATGTCTGAGAACTGCCTACTTGCCCACTGGGCTCTCAAGCCTTGGCACATGAATGACCCATCTATCCTTGGATCCACTTCCCAAGCCATAATAACACACAGGCCCTCAGGATCTGTGATTTGTGCCCAGTCCTATCCTATGTCCATATTCATCATACTTCTCATGCATACAGAGCACTTCCACAATCCTCACTGTACAGACACACCAGTAAAAGGCCCTGCCAGAGGACTGTCTAAATGAATCGGCAGATAAAGGTGCTGAAGCCTGATGACTTCAGTTCAGTCACTTGCTAAAGAGGAGAACTGACTCCCACCTCTGACCTCTGCGTTCTCCTCGGATTTCACACAAAGCAAGGCATATCTAGGTCCTTGCACATAAACAATCACATTAAATTACTTTAAAATTGTTCAGTCAGAGTAGATCCTCAGTCCAAAGTGTCTCTTGGTCTTCAACCTCCAATTCAAGGAGTCAATGTACAAAGTGGTCCACAAGGTCATTAGGGTCAGACATGCTCAGACAGTACATAGAGAGCAGATTAGAAAAGTAAAAGGCAGTATTGAGTGAATTTCTAAGACAGTATCATAGGGGTTTAGAAAGGGTGACGAGAGAAAAAGCACCCAAAGTAGAAGATCAAAAGGCCAATAAATGGTTGCATGGATGGGAAGAAAAGAGATGTGGTGACAGGTAGCTTGTGAAAAAACTGTGCCTAACATGTTCCAGAACTAATGACAGGTATGTGTCCTCTGCTAATGGGAGTCATAGGGAGCCCAAAGATGTGACTCATTCTCTAGATATCCAGACATTCCAAATGTCTGCTTATAACCTACTGCTTCTCCATATTTGCACCAGCACCATGATGGAGATAATCATTTGATCCAGTCCCTACATGCCCTGTTGACAGAGATGCCTGGTTTCAGACTACTAGGTTCTACAAACCCATGATCCATCAAATCTTCATTTCATGAGTGAAAGTCCCAGTGAACTCCGGAGACCAGGGGGCACTTAGAGAAAGAAGAAAAATATGCTGAGATTAAGCTCATTATCTTAGTAAGGTTTGGCAGATATACCAAGCTGCTCTCTCCCATCTATACCTCTTGGCTGGCAGATGCCCTAGAGGCAACAGGCTACAATGTCTGCACAAAGGACAGCCCATACTGGCCTAGGCTACAGCAAAATCTCTACCAGTTCTCATTCCTTAGAACTGAGGGCATCCTACTTCTAAGTTGCCATAATCTTCCAAAGAAATTCTGAAAACCTGAGAGATTTTTTTTAACATGCAACTATTTTAATCTGAGTAGTTAAAACAAACCTAAGTTATACTACAGACATCTGCAGATCTGCAGATGTGCAGTTACAATTGTTCATCAAAGAACATACAAAGCTCATAAGCTTCAACTCAACCCAGCAAGCTATCTCCTTGGTATAAAGGACTAAGTGGATGTTTACAAAGACATTTTGCATAGAATAAAAGAGGAAACCAACAACTGCCCACTGTGGTCTGAGTTATGTTTAAGATCAGGATGAACACTATACCTCCCTCACAGGAAGCCATGCAACTTAACTAGATAATGTAGGCAAAGCACTTGGTAACGAGTGGTAGCCCATCTTGCTACTTAGACATTATGGAAAAAAACTAATACATACAAATTAATGAGTTGATGAAATTATTATAGCAGTAAATGTTCATTCAAGAATTTATGTATTGGTTCCAAAAGTTCACTTGAACTCTAAGCACATGTGGTCACTGCAAGGCCATATTAGCTAGGCAGGGTGTTTGGTGGCCTAGGAAGAGGGGACAGATGCCCAGTGCTGTACTTGCCTATCTCCATTTCCTTCAAATTTCTGTGCCAGGCTGGCTCTTGGGGATGCCAAATCTCTAGAACAATAGCTTGTCTAATGTAACAGAAGAGGTTTTGTGAAGAAGTATTGAGGAGTAAGACACAAATCTACCCCAGAGTTCCTAAACAATACCCAACCCCCATGCAAATGATGACCAGTTTCTCTTTCTCAAAGCACAAGGTGTCCCTAAAATTGAAAAGCAAAATCCTGAACATGCATAGTCATCCACCAGACAGCAGCTTCCCAGCATCATCTAGTGAACAATTTACTCCTCCACATTTTCTTTGAAAGTCCCAAAAACAATGAAAAAGGAAAAAGAGAAAGAGAATCAGAAAGAGAAATATATTCCACCTCCAATGAATCAAGCAGACATGACCACAAACCACAAACCACTGAGCAAGCATTAGAACTGATAAAGCCAAGAAAAAACCCAGCAACTCAGCGCACCCCTTGACTCCAGGCCGGCAACACAGCCAGATGTTGTTGGAAAAAATGCCCAGACCCTGATATAACTGGTCATTACAAGCAAGGGGACTTGGGAGTGAGACCACCGTGCCTATGGACTAGACCTTGCTCAGGACAAAAGGAAGGCAGCAAATGTAAAATAGAAACCTGAAGCCTTGCAATGAACAATGCCCTCCCCCAAACACTGAAGCAGGGACAGTGGACTGACTTTAGCAGAAGAAATTCAATCAGAGAGAAGTGTTCTTCAGACTATAAACTTCATCCTGACCTACCTTCATCATACCTTCATTCCTCAACAAAGACCTGATCATACCAAACACTTTCCAAAATCACAAAATCACCAGTGTGGAAAGAGAACAGGGAATGTGGAAAGCAAATGAGAAAACACTCCTAGGAATCAGGTCTGGAATCTTTTCAAGGGAAAAATTCTAAGATCCAGAGAGGATGGAGCCCACTAGGAGAACATGGCCCACTGAATCAACTAAGCATGGCTCACACAAGCCCACAGAGACGGAAGAGGCAAGCACAGGGTCTGCCTAGGCCTGGACCAGGTCCTCTGCATACTTGTGGAAATGCTGACAGAGCAGGGTGTCTCTGACTCTTTGGCTGCCCTTGGGACTCTTCTCCTCCTAAGGGGTTCTCTTATCCAGCCTTGTCTTATTGTATTGTGTTTTGTCATATTGGGCTGTCATCTCTTGGAGGCCTGTTCTTTTTCTAAAAAGAAAACGAAGGGGGAGTGGATCTGGGGAAGAGGAAAGGTAAGGGGGAACTGGGAGGAGTGGGGGGAGGGGAACTCTAGACAGGAAGTATTGTTTGAGAGAATAATCTAGTTTGTTTTGTTTCCATTTTGTGTTTGAGACAGGCTTTCTCCTAACAGCCCTGGCTGTCCTGCAACTCACTTTGTAGAGCAGGCTAGCTTTGAACTCACAGAGACCTGCCTGCCTCTCCAAGTGCTGGGATTAAAGTTCTGTGTCACCACTACCCCGCTGGAAGAATCTATTTACAGTTAAAAAAAATATTTTAGAAAAAAGAATATTTCCCATTCTCTCTTTTAGTTTCTTATCACCACTATAACATACTATCATGAATAGCACAATTTAAAACAAGGACCACATTACCTTGGAGTTAAGGAGGTCAGAGTCTTCCATTAATTGATCTCCCTGGGCACAACAGCATGCCTCCAGGCTGCTCTTTTACCATTTACATGTTTTCAAAGCCTCTGGCTCATGGGTCCTTCAAGGAAATGCATCATGACCTCCTACATCACATCTCCTCTGATACTGTCATGCCTGTCTTTTGTGATGACTTGAGACCCAGGATTCCTTTTTCCATCTTAAAGACTAGACTTAATCACAGCTGCATACCTCCCTTGCCAACCAAAGGGATATATTAGGACACAGATATCTTGGGGGTTGTTATTATGCCTATCACAGGAATAAACATTTTTTTTATGTTTCCGGCTTCTAGGGGCAGCCATCACTTAGGTTCCCAGCCCTCTGCCTTCAATAGTGTCAGCCATAGTTCTTTCCACGTGACCATCTTTTTGGTCCTTACTCTTCTGCCTTCCTCCATCTACTTCTACAAAAGGCCCTGTCCACACAAGGTAAATGCAAACAGACAATTGGGAAAATCTTCCCATTTTATATTTTTGAAATTAATTACACAATTAACATAACTATAATTACACCATTTCCCTCTCTCTTGCCTCCCTCCAACTCTGCTCATGTCCCCTTGCTCCCTCTCAAGCGTTATTGTTACACATACACACAAATAAATATATAAATATAACCTCTGACTCCACTTAGAGTTACTTGTATCAATATCATTTCAGGACTGATCACTTAGCATTGGATAACCCAAATTAGGAGGCTCATTCCTCAGGAGACTGCTTTTCTTACTCTCAGCATTCTATTTAGTTGCCTGTAGTTTGCTCAGGAGTGGGACCCTATCAGATTGTCCCTTTCTACTGGTGTTGTTCCTGTTTAGACTTTGCTTTGGAAGCCATATCATTAAGGTATCAAGGATAAATCTTTCCTGTCATTTTTAAAGAAACTTCTTGGTCCTCTGGCTCTTTTTATCCACTTTTCCAGACTTAGGTGTAGGAGATATACTCTAAATATATCTGCTGGGGCTGGGCACCCTATGATATCTGTTTTCTGTAATCATCTCCCTCTATTGGAAGGAGAAGTCTCTTTGGTGAGAGGATTAGAGCTACAAGAATACAATTTAGAATTGTACTAGAAACTGACCCATTTTAAAATCAGCTGTTTAGTAATCTTTATTCTATATTCAACTTGAGATTTTCCATTCCAAGAGCCTCTATCTTACAAGGTGCTCTATTCACAGGTTCAAAGGGAAGAAATATTGATATCTTTGAAGGGCCATTATCTTGCCTAGTACATACTCTAAAAAAGAAAAATATCAAAAAAGAAATTATAAACCAATAGAAGAAGAAACAGAGGTTGGAGAAAAATAACAATAAATAGGCTAACTGTAAAAGCCTCATTAGAAACAAACAAACAAACAAATAATAAAATAATAAACCAAATTGATAAGTAATATATGGGTAGTATATAATATAGAGAGTCTGTTAAACAGATGGCAGGTACAAAATACAGAAGAAAATTTACATGTCATTAAAGTTATAATTATTAACAGATGAAATATCAATGACATAAAAAGAAAACTTTGGAAGTTTTGCCTACCATCAGGATGCACTAGTTAGTTATTTTTAAGTGATACAAAAAAGACCAGCTACCAGCAACATCATGGAAAAATTGCTAAACCAAAAGAAGCATAAGTATCCAGAGAGAAGACAGGTTAACTTTTCCCACAATAATACTCAGTAATAAAAACAAGATATATTGCCCCCTAGTTTTACAGAAAATGGTATAACTTGATGATCAGGAGAGAGATATTGTCACATCTGTAACAATTCTCAAGTGGACACCACTGTCCATTTGAGAAGAAAAAAAGGGACCAGGAAACAGAGTAAGAAGAGGAGAATGAAGTCTACAATGAACACTGGACAATTGAAAAGTAAACTGAGGAAAAATAAAGACCTTAACAAACAATCTTATAAAACTATTATTAAAGAGAATGAGCTATTTTATGTTTATGGGTTTCTCATTTTAATATTTTAAAATTCTGACTTATTTACTTTTTATTTGCCTGTTATCCTCACACACACATATCCCTTTTAGACAGGGTCTCTCTATGTATACTGGGTCTCTCTATGTAGGTCTGGTTGTCCTGGAACTCACTACATAAACCAGGCTAGACTGGAACTCACAAGATCCACCTGCTTCTGCTTCCCAAGTTTGGGGATACTGAAGAATGGATAAAGAAAATGTGGTACATTTACACAATGGAGTATTATTCAGCTGTAAAAAAAAAAAAAATGACATCATGAAATTTGAAGGCAAAAAGATAGAACTAAAAAAAAAAAAAAATCATCCTGAGGGAGTTAACCCAGACCCAGAAAGACAAACATGGTAATGTAGTCACTCATAAGTGGATATTAGAATAAATAATAATCATGCCACAATTTACAGACCCAGAGAGGCTAGGTAACAAGGCAAGTTCAATGGAGGACACATGGATCTCTCTGAAAAGGGGAAATAGAAGCAAGCGATCTCATGGGTGGATTCGGGGCAGATGGGGATGGGAACAGGAGGTTGGGAGGCGGAGGAAGGGGGGAGATACTAAAAGAGATGACTGAAATTGGGCATATTTGGAATGAGGGAGAAACCTGGTGCAAGGGAAACTCCCAGGATTCCACAAGGATGACACCAGCTAAGATTCCTAGCAATAGGAGATACGTAGCCTGAACTGGTCATCTCCTGTGACCTCACAAGACTTCCAGTGGAAGGATTGGGACACCAACCCAGACCCACAAACTTTGACCTACAGTCTGTTCTGACTATGGGATGGGGAGGGGAGGTAAGGGTGGCACAGAAATTGTGGAAGTGACCAATCAATGACTGGTCTAGCCTCAGACCCATGCCAGGAGAGTAATATAACGCCTGAGTCCCTGTTGACTCTCCCTAGAGTACCAGCACCCAGATGCTAGATGATCCAGAGACATAGAATAGAACCAAACACTATTAGAGAAAAAAAATTCAACATAATGATGCCTAATGACATTTTGCTATACTCACAGATCAGTGATTCTCCTAATTGTCCTAAGAGAGACTTCATCCAGAAACTGATGGAAACAGATCCAGAGACCCACAACCAAGCATTGGGCCAAGCACAGGGAATCCTATTAGGAAGGATTGTATGAGTGGGGGTGGAAGGTTTGGGGGGGTGGGGGTGGGGATGTGTGGTCAAGGACAGCACAAGGCAATCCACAGAAGCACCTAACTTAGAATTATAGGAGCTCATAGAGTCTGGACAGACAGCCAGGGAGCCTGCATGGGACCAACCTAGGCCTTCTACATATGTGTGACAGTTGTGTAACTTGCTCTACTTGTGGAACCACTAGCAATGGAAGTGGGGGGGGGCTTTGGCTGACTTTGGGGAACCTATTCCTCATACTGGGGATTGCAGAAGAGTTAAATTCTACTGTAAATTGACATGCCATGCTTTGTTGCTATCCATGGGAGGCCTTCCTGTTGTAAGTGGTTTCTAGCAGGCCTTTCCAGCCTATAGCAGAGGTTTGACCAGCAGTCTGGCAGAAACACTCACAGTCCCATAGAATCACACAAATGCTTTCATTAATTTTACACTGACTGACCTAGGGCTCAGGCATATAACTTGCTAACTCCTTCATCTGAACTCAACCCATCTTATTCAGCCACACGGCTCAGTACCTTTTCTCAGCAGCATTTCCTCTGCATCTCCTCACAGCTCTGATGACTCTGTGGTATCTGCGTCTGTCTCTGCTCTGAGAGTTTTCTTAGCCTGATAGCCCCGCCCACACTTCCTGTCTGCCTTTGGCCAAACATGTTTTATTAAACCCATAGGTGGGACAAATATTTACATTGACAGGAAACAGTAGCAACGTAACATAATCCCACTGCACCCACCTCTTTCTGAACAGAAACAGAGGATGAGTGGGTGTGGGGAGAGGAAACTGCAGTCTGGATGTAAAATAAATGAATAAATTTAATAATAATATAAAAGGTGTTGGCTACTAAGCCCAGCTGGCAATTTCTTTTCTAAAGAGAGAAAAAGAAGGCATGGAGTTGAATGGGTGGGAAGGTGGGGAGGAGCTTGGAAGAGATGGGGGAGGAGATGCTAAACATGATCAGAATCTATAGTATGAATTTTCAATTAAATAAAGAAAAAACCTAAGAACAAGTGGCCAGTAAGTGAGATTACCTGAGATATAAGTTAGGTAATACAAAATGTAAGACTTTATAAATTATAAAATAAGGGAAATAGATGACAAGACAAAGAAAGAGCTTGCTTGCTAATCATTCCTCTTCTAAAGCCCAAGTGAACCTAAATCAGCTTTAAAAACACAGCAATTAGCAAACAACAAATATCAATCAGCAAAAGGCAAAATCCACCAAATAGGTATTCAGGTTTTACAGATTTTTCTTAACTTCATATTGAATGGATGTAGACTAGGGACACTCCTCAAGTCCATTTCCATACCTTCTGACCACATGGATGTGTTCCCTGTGGCCAGAGAGCGAGAGAATGCTATCCCTCACACCGAGAGGGTTCTGCTGAAGGAAGCGGTATTAGCTATGGTAACCACAAGCTGCAAGATACACCAAGGAAGGCAAAGTTTAGAAAATTTTATCTTCTAAGAAGTAAGATATTTAGCTTAAGTTTCTTTTTTTAAAAAACCCTCTTAGCTAAATAAAACAAAAATATAACTGCATAACACATTCTAGACTAAAAATATAATAATCTCTAGTAAGTACTGCAGGACTCTGTATGTCTCAACATGAAAAACTAAGAAACATACATGGGCAACCATAAGATGATTCTAAAAAAATGTATAAGGAGTGGTGCATCTTGGTAGAGAAACAACATGGACCTGAGCTCATAAAATGATATATTTTGCTATACACCTACTTTATAAAAAAATTATACTTCTGGTCTGTGTAAATGTTTCTCACCGAGTGGAGGGGGGAAATGAAAGAACAATCAATATGGCTTTTCTTCATGGCATTCAATCCCCATCCCTGCTCCTGCCCTTGCCCATACACAGCAGGGCCTACTGAAAGGGTGTGGGCGCTGGAAATCTGTTTCCCAGATTGATCTTTGTGGATGTAGGTATTTCTTAAAGGGGACATTTAAAAGTTCCCCCCATAACAGACGATTATACTCAAAACATTAAGAGCCAAGTGGAGCTCACCCAGAACCTTTTTAATACGGCTATACTCTGCTCCCACACAACACTTTTAACTACACCCATTTACTCTAAGTAAAAGTTAAATCCATGTTTCACACTGGACAATGTCCACACAACGCTTTAGTTTGCTCCCTAAAATACAAAGCCTACAGGTAGATGTAGTGGGATTATGTTATTACATTGTAAATAATTGTCCTGCCTACTAGTTTAATAAAATTGCTGATTGGCCAAAAGCAGATGGGAAATGTGGGTGGGGCTACCAGACTAAGAAAACTCTGGGAACAGGCAGAGCAGAGCAGAGATGCCAGAGAGATGCAGAGGAAAGAAGTTGAAATGTTGCCGAGAAAGGTACCAAGCTATGTGGCTGAACAAGAAAAGAACAATGGGTTAGTTTAAGAGTAAGAGCTAGCTAGCAATATGTCTGGGCCCTAAGGCTGATCAGTGTAAAATTAACACAGGCGTCTGTGTGATTACTTGGGCCTAAGCAGCAGTGAGGGCTGCAAGTGGTCCCAGTCTCAAGGCTAGACCAGAAAGTTGTGGCCAGAAACCTAATACAACAGACAGATTCTGCAATGACTGAAGGGTCTCAACTGTCTATAATCTCTTGACTGCCTTGGATAAAGGGCTCATTGAACTCACTCTGGAGCATCAATCTCGATGGGGCTAATGCCTAGTGACCACTGACCCCTCCCATTTCCCAGGTCACCTCTCTAAAAGCTGCCAACACCTTTCATCCTCACCACAGTCCTGAAAAATGTCTGGCCCTCTCCAATTTACAGCATGGAACTGCCCTATTGATGGGGCAGGTCTTACAACCATTTCTTGAATCAAGTTGTCTCATTCACACCAGACTGGAATTAACTGCCCAAGGATTGCCCAATTCTTTGGCTCTGGCCATAGGGGAGCTGGAAACATAATCAACCATAGCTGACAAGTGCAGCCTTAAATTACTGTCACTTGTAAGGCAGGTGCTGTATGTCAGAGACATTGAGGCTGGGAGATGAACTAAAAGACAGAGGCAGCAGAAATGGATGGTAAACCATGTGTGGGATGGTGGGTCTAAGTGTCTCATCCAGATCTGGCCTTGGGGTTCATGAGCTCCTCTCTATGAATCTGAGAGTGCATAGCTTCCATCAAGAAGACACTCTGTGGAGAAAGTCTGGAAGGACAATAGGCCCAACCTGAGAAAAAACCAGGACCCAACAGGAACAACAAAAGGAACAAATGTAGTCAGGATAGGCAGTGTGGGGCCTCAGATAAACGCCAACCCATTCAAGGTACTGAACATAGGGTGCATTTGGCAGGCATTCATTGACAGAAAACAATCAGGATAAGTAGGTAAGAAATGGGACTCCTAAAGTATCTCTGGCCAGAGACTCAGAGAAGTCATAATAAAGTTATGAGAAGACACAGCTGAAGGGGTGTAGGTCTTACACCCTCCTAGCTGCACAGAATTGCCTCCTTGGGGCTATGCATAGCTGACTATGGCCTACAGTCAACAGTGGAGCCTGCCACCAGTCTCTCAGGCCATTCTCCTCTGAGCCATCCCAACCAAGG
Organism: Sigmodon hispidus; assembly: GCA_004025045.1. NCBI lineage: Eukaryota > Metazoa > Chordata > Mammalia > Rodentia > Cricetidae > Sigmodon > Sigmodon hispidus. The sequence goes on from PVIH01018987.1 coordinate 17,138, forward strand.
TAAGGTGTCAGCTAACATCTCCATGCCAGTTTACACATGTCTCCTGAAGACTCTACCCAATCCTTTACCTTCTCTCCAGGTCTCGATTATTGCTTATGAAAAGTATCTAGAAAAATGAGAACATTGCTAAATAGATCTCTGGGATGTTTAGTTTTATACCATGTACAAAGTGCATCCAGGAGTGAAAATAAGGAAATGAAAACGGAGACTGGATAGACCCTGAGCCCTGCCTATACACCCCATGGGACCCAACGTTCCACCTGTCTATGTTCTACCCATTTGAGGCCTTCATGTACAGCCTCTCCACTAACACAAAGCAACCCAAATGTTAGACTGTGTCCTCTTACACCTATGTCACTACTGCTGATGAGACAGCCAGACACTTGCTCCTCGGTGCTTTATGGGATCTTTCTTTGATGCTGCATAGAATGCCAGTAGAAATTCAATAAGGGCTGGGAGGGTACTGTCTGCCTCTTGGCAAGATGAGGATCTATAGGTAGGGATATTAGGGATTGTGATGTTCCTGCTCTGGGTTCAGTAGCTCTGTGAATTCAAATGGGTGGTCCCAACATGTTAGGGAACAGATAGCCAAATTAGAAAGAAAGGGCATCAATACTTCATGCTTTGAGGTTAAGGGAATATCTCAGTTTGATCTTGGACTGCTCCTAGGTGCACTTAGAGTATCAGACCTGAGGCAGGAGGAACTATGAACTCTCCATTCTGAAAAAGGGCTCATCTGTAGAGACCATGGTATTTAACAATGTGCCCTTAGTTTACTGTAAGGAGCACAATGCACACACCACATTTAACTGTGGTTACCAAGTTTTACAGTAGCTCTCTGTAGTGGGATTATGCTGGTAATGTAAATATTCGTCCTGCCTCTGGGTTTAATAAAAGCTGATTGGCCAAAGGCAAACAGGAAGTGTGGGCACGGCTACCTGGCTAAGAAAACTTCAGAACATCTTAGAGCAGAGACAGACACCAGGCAGATGCCAGGCAGAGCCACCAGAGACCCGACAAGGAGATGCAGCAGATGCAGGGGAAAGAAGCTGAAATGCTGCTCTGAGCAAAGGTACTGAGCTACATGGCTGAACAAGATGGGTTGAGTTCAGATGAAGGAGCTAGCAAATTATATGCCTGAGCCCTAGGTCAATCAGCATAAAAATAAAATAAGCCTGTGTGTGATTATTTGAGGTAAAGTGGGGCTGAGAGTGGGTCCAAACCTCTGTCCGGGCCCGGAAAGTCTGGGCCAGAACCTGTTATTACCAGCACTCTTCAATGCAAACACTTTTTTGCTAACTATGTATTATTAAATCATAAAACATCATAATCTGGTCAAATTATGACAGCTTCCTAGTTTATCTCACAGATGCTTCCCAGTTTCTGTCTTGAGTACTTCTTTTCTTTGCTACCAAGGAGATACTGTATGCCTTCTTCTCTTCCCAGACTTCCCACACTTCTCCTCTGCTACCTTTGAATGCTGCATGGACTTCTGTATAGTCAGTGTTTTCAAACTTCAGCATCATCTGTTATTATTTGTCCTGTGGGTATCTAGCCTGATCTCAATGCCTTCAGCATGGTACTCAAACATGGGCATTTTTAACACATCCACATGGCTCCCATATTACATGTAGAATCCTCCAGAAAGGAAACACAGCACCTTGTGCCCCCTCTCCCGTGTGTGTGTGTGTGTGTGTGTGTGTGTGTGTGTGTGTGTGTGTGTGTGTGTGTGTGTGTGTGTGTATCAAGCAGGGAGGAAGATCTAGCAACAGGAAGCACATTCTTCCCTGCTGAGGGAGATACTGTACTATTTTTTTCTTGTTTTGAGGACTTTTTTTTGACAATCTTATCATATGTAGCATAGGCTGGCCTAGAATTTACTATGTATCCTCAAATTCATGTTCCTCTTACCTTAGTCACTAAATACAGGCATATTCCCTGTCCAGTTGCTACTCTCTCATACAGGCTGAATATCTCTAATCTGAAAACCAGAAATGTTCCAAAAATCCTCAGTCATTGCAGTATAGACATGACACTCAGTGCAAAAAACTCCATACTGAGCCTGATGTGATGGGCTACACATAAATACAGTGTACTGAAAACACTGTTTAACACTGCCTTCAGCTGTATGCATAAAGTGTACACAAAATAGGAATTCTGTGCTTGACTTTGGACCTATCCCTAAGACATCTTATTATATATAACTTAATGTTCCAAATCTGAAAAGCATTCCAAACACTTCCTCTCTCAGCCTGTCCAAAGTCCACCTGATTGATCATGTTAATGAGTCACAACATTGCTGTCTGTTCTCCTTTACATTTCTTTTTTTCCCTAAAGGACTGTTTCAGGTGTGACTCATTTATGTGACCTTCCACTGTCTTTCATAACATTAGCATTTACTATTCAGTAAATTGCTGTGTCTTATTAAACAGATAAAGCTAATGTTCCCTGTGGCTATGTGTAATATTTGTCACACACGCAATGGAAATATGAAGCAAACTCTGTTTTTTCTTACTGTTGTATGCCACCTAAACACAACTTAGCCTGCTACTGCACTGGGAGTTAAGGTTCTAAGTCTTTCAAAACTTATATGAACAACATTTCCAACTACTATGTTTCTAGACTCAAGGGAGCCAGGCAATCCTAGAAAGAATAATTAAATTTCTAATTTCAATTCCCACAGGGCTACTATGTGCATTTAACAAACATGAGCTGGGAGCCTTTCTGAACAAGGAGCCTCTGAGATGTTTTAAGGTTCCTCTGACGGGTCTGACTGCCGGAATGAGGGACAACTGCTGTCCACACTGCTCATTGCTAAGTCCAAGTCCTCATTCTCATGTGTCCCACAGCTTCTAATGTGGCAACAAGTAAACACTTTTTGAGAGACATCTTTTTTTTTCTTGCATTTTTTCTAACAGCAATGTGTCCAGCTTTCCTTCCCTTGATTAGTCAGCACTTTGGAAAAACTAGGCAATTATTTTTTTGTAGGGAATCATGGAGTTGATTGGGACAGAAGGTAAACAGATACATCTCTTTATGCATACATGTGGAATTAAGACCTATAGAGTATGTCCAAAGTAAGGTTCATCCAGAGATCAGGCTCCTGATTCGTCTCCTCCATGCAGGGGTCTATGCCCTCTAGACAGGACTGGTTCTATTGGCAGGGAAGAAATGTGAAGTAAATGTTACAACACACTTCTTCCGACAATCTTTACCTGCTAAGTCATGGGATAATCCAAGGAATCCATTTTTTTCCTGGACTCTTGCAGCCTTTCACCTGTTTGTATGAATGCATTACTGATTCACATACTGCCTACCATACTATAAATGGGATAAGTCAACTCTGGTAGAAGAATCTCACCTGATGTAGGTAGATGACTGAAAGGAGGAGCCCAGACACAGAGAGCATGCTCTGTTTGATGAGCTAGGCCCTTGAAGTCAGGTATAGTTGAACCAAGATCACATACAATATGTCAGACAAGAGAAGCTTTACAAAAGGATAATTAATAGAGATGTGCAGACGCTGAAGGCCATCTTTGTAACCCACCTCAGCCTTTTAGGTTCACTATCTCTAGATTATATTTGCACAGCAAAATTAAACATGAAGCCACAGAACTTTGATTTAATATAACAAGTGACAGAACACACAAAGATCTGCACCTTAAATGGCATGAAAGCTACTGTGCCCTTCACTACAGTCAAGCCCACAACAAGGGGTTGAATAGCATCCTGAAACACTAATATTGCAAGCAAATATAGTCAGGGTGGAGTAGTGGAATCTATACTACCTTCCCAGGGGAAAATGGCAAGCCCACCCTGCCTTCACAACCTGAGGCCACCCTGTCTGCCATCACAAGTTCCTTCCTTGGCATCTGCTTTAAAAGGACTCCACCTTCTGAATGCTGGTTTCTTATCTCTCACCTTCTTATTTTTCCCATGAAGGACTAATCAACTGTAACAGCAGAGAAGGGTGTTCAAGAATCATTCCAATCAGTGAGGCTCTCCAGGTCTGCTATCTATGTGATCAGCAGCATTCGCTGAAGAAGCAGTCTGATCTTCTGAGTTCACCATACCCTCTGATTTCAAAAGAATTTCAAGGACTATTACCTGAGATGGATAATAAGAATTTCTCAGTCACAGAAGACTTTCTACTTTTTAAATTTACCACTCTTTCTAAACTTCTACATAAAAAGTCAGTCAAAGCAATTCACTCAAGCAATGCTTTGAGTTAGAAGTACAAACTGTGATGGAATCGAGAACAAAGGCAAGAAACTGGGTTAGAGTTCTTCTGGGGTCTTTGATAGAGTTAAAAACTAAATGATTAGACTATTTTATTGTATATAATTTTAATATATTAAAGTAAATGTATTAAATTAAATATATTAAATTTATAATATATTAAATGTATAAAATTTAATATATTAAAGTAAATCTTCCTTTTTAATCAGACAAAAGGTAGAAATGTGAACTATTCCTTTACATTTTATGAATATATGTTATTGTGATTGGTTTAATAAAGAAGTTGACTGGCCAATAAATAATAAGGTAGATGTTAGGCAGGACTGGCAGACAAAAAGAGAGTGAAAAGAGAGGGAGTCTTGGGGGTCTCAAGAAGATGCAGAGGAAGCAGGAGGTAAACCTGCCTTACTGAGAAAAAGTACAGAGTATAGATAAAAATTATGGGTTAATTTAAATGTAAGAGTTAGTAACAAGCCTGAGCTATACACCAAGCATTTATAATTAATAATAAGTCTCTGTGTGGTTATTTGGGAATTGGCTGGAAGAAAGGAAAAGTCTAACTATGTCTCGATTAATATACTTTCAAAAAAAACTATTTATGCATTTATGGATATTGATAGATTTTTTTAATGTCTGAAAAATTATAAATGTAATAGTGTTGCTCACACTTCAGTAATATTGTTTGTGGTTTAAATGTGTTATGACTTTGTTCCTCAAATAATCATACTAGTAACCGAGCCTTTAGTGTGGTAGAATTATAAAGAGATAGGGCCTGGAGCAAGATAATAGGTGATAAGAACTTTGGGGTACTACCTTCAGGAGGGATTAATACAGAGCTCAGGGAGGCAGAGAGTTCATTAGAGAACAGGTTGTTGCAAAGCGAGGTCAGTCCATGCTCCTGTCAGCGTCTTTCACACTGTAATACAGTCAAGGGAGCCCTCACCACAGGACACTTGATCTAAAACTTGTGTCTTCTAAAATGACAAGCCTCCTTTGTTTAATAATTACGATTAAGCTTCAGATATGTTATTAAAGTGACAGAAAATGGACAAACAAATAACACACTAGTTTCAAGTCTCAAATCCTCATTGAAGAACTTGAGAAGAAATGGGCTTGCAACCATGGTGGAGACTTTGAACATATGAACCCAAAGACATCCTATCAGCTTCAGGAGTGGTCATAGCAGAGGCTGGGTAAGAAAGGTCCCAAAGTCTGCCCTTGAAGCCTTTCCCAACATGCCTGATACAGGTATTGAAATAACCTGTATGTCTGGGGTAGCAATCACCTTGGGGGATATAAAACTGGGATCTTCTCCAAAGGCTCAGCCTGCCAAGCTGGCATTTGATACAGGTCTCTGTGCTTATGTCAGGCAGCCTCCTTCCAAGTGTGCCTTTTCACCTCCTCCACTATAGGGGGAACTTTACACAACCCCATCATGCTATGGGTAGACATCCCAGAACCACAGGGAAGTGCAGTAAGTGAATAAAATGAATGAAACAGAAAAGGCAAGAAAATGGGTTAAAAGGTTTAATTTTATGCTTCATAAATCAAACACAGCACCTTAGTTTCTATAGCATTGGTAAGAGAAACTAAAAAAGTATAAGCTATAAAGAAGAAACTCAATCCTCCGAACTTATCAAATGGGTTTCCTTAGAGACGCACACTAAAGTTGTGTTAGCATCAAAGTGTGCTTTATTCTAGGAGAGTAAAATAGTTACTTCGAAGAGCTAGAGCAGCAAGTACTGGAATTGTGTGGAGTCCCCGGTTTTTACTAGATAAGGATTTGGGGACTTGAGAAGAACCTGGGGCATGATCAAGTCACTGAGTGGCTGGCTGGCTGGGAGTTACTACCACATGCATGCTCTCCCCATCCTTAGTCCAGAGATGCTGTCTACAAGCCAGCCAGAGAAATACACCTCCACCACACAGTCAAGGGGACAGGTTACATGCAGTCCTCCTATAGATTTATTTGTTTTTATTCTTCTCTCATGCTATATATCCCAACTTCATCATCCTCTTCCTCCACTCTTCCCAGCCCTTCTCCAACCTCACTCTCTCAGATCTACTCCTCCTCCATTTCCCTTCAGTAAAGAGCAGGCCTCCCAGGGACATCAACTGAACACAGCATAACAAGATGTAATAAGACTAGACACAAACCCTCATATTTTAAGACATTTATAAAACACTTCACCTGTCTGTTACTGTAAATGGTTAAAAAGACTCCTACCCTCAAGTGTAACAAAGGTGGCTTCTCCTTGCACTGCTCTGTCATGTCTGAGGTAAGGCCATCTTAGTTTTACCCACAAACTTCCAGGAGACACAACAGTCTATCAACAGGCAAATATTTTTGCAGAGTTCAAAATATTTTAAAATGAATTTAGAAGTGACCTACATATTTTATTTCCACTTAAATGCCTGCAGGTTTCTAGATTTTAGTTGAATAGAATTTTCTCTGGTCACCCTCAGTGGCAATTGCTTTGTAATTGATTTGGTAACTTTTGTTTTTAATGTCTAGTGGCACTTTAACCATGGCTATCTACAATGCTAGAGTAGAAAGCCTGGCCCAGCAGAAAGCTAAAGACTATGACATTACTATTTGCTGCCTGGAAACCAGTAATTTGTTCTTCCAGGCAATTCCAAAAGAGTAGTAAGTATGCTTAGTCAGGATAGCTAGAGAAGTCTCTAGTAGGGTGGCCACTAAATGTTTCTTCCAAAGCATATGAACTCCCCTTGCCTTTTGTAAGTGGGATCCATCAGGAGTCTTTTGTGTTCAGTAGCATAGCTGAACCCCTCAATAGTTTTGGAAGCCATGGCGTATGCTCACTGGAGCTCCTGAAGGTAAGACTTAGGCAGACAATGGCAAGTCTCAGCTCACTCAGACTCTGGGGGATCACATGGCTGAGTAACTGGGGGCATGCATTATGGCCATATCAACCACAGTAGGATGAGAAGCAAGTACCTACTTTCTCTTGTTCTTAGTTTCTAGAAGATAAAACTGAGCATTGATTAAACATTTGCTTTTCTCCATCAGAAAGACCTTGAGGCTAAGAACTCTGCCAAGGAGGGCAAGGAGATTCACCTGGGAAGTGCCACAGCACAGAGAACCAGGGTTTGGTCAATTAGAAATGAACACTAAGGGCAACTGTTATGAGTAGGTTTCCAAAGGTGGCTCTAGTATGCATGTGTGCGCTCACCAGCACAGGGCTGCATGTCCCAGAGGATGACTCTTCTTTCCAAACTAACATTTCTGAAATCAATGACTCCTCAGGCTCAACATGTGCTAAGGACCAACAACCACCCTTCAAAGACAGATGCAATTACAGAAATCTCAACTGAAGGCCTCTGGTCACTCAAAAGCATATCTTCTCCAGTTTTCCATTCCTTGGGCACACAGTGGGGGAAGGAAAATTCGAGCTAGCTCGCTCGTGCTCTCTCTCTCTCCCCCCCCTCCCCCACCAAGGAACCACCCACCCAACAAACACTCTTCTCAAAAGTCTGGTAGAGGCACAGCCAAACTACATCTAGCACGCCCCCTGCTGGCCTGGCTGGAACTGACTCAGCCTTTATTCTATGGGCCTAAATCATGGATGAATGACCTTAAAATCCAGAGGGACAGAGAAAATGTGACAAGGCCGGAAGATAAGGCAATTTAGGTTTCTTAAAAATGAAGCGCTTAATACCCAACCCAAAAACATCTCAAGTGTGTTTTCAAAATGTTATAGGAAATAGGCGACTAATCCTTAAAAGTCTAATTGCTGTTCTATATTCCTGAGTATTACAATGAATAAACCGTGAGTATTTTGACAAGTCGACAGGTGGAAAAAATAGATACAAGGGCCTCCATGGTTTCAGATTCCATTTTCACATCCCATAGCACTAAAACCACTCACCACTGAGGGCACTTTAAAAACACAAGAATCTTGGCACTACACAAGCCCAAGACAACCTGTGCAAGAAAAACCATGGAAGAACACTGCATGTGGCCAATTTCACTATAAAGCTTGCTCACTCAACATGCCAATGTGAATAAGTTTGATAGGACCAAGAGGTCAGAGATTATGATGTTTACACTGCCCACTCACTGTCCCCTCTACTCCTCCAGCAAGGTGAGGACCTCAGAACTTACTTCCCAGGGGGAAAGCTGCTACGTAGAGTCTAGGTATAGGTGATATTAGTGCCTGTCCAGACTCCATGAAGCAATACTTGACATTCACTATCACCCTGAACACCAAGGGTCCACAGTAACCCCTATTTTCAGGGGTCAAAAGCTTCATATTTGTAGCCAGATTCAAATCTTCCTATGGCATATGGCATTAAATTCCTTGCAAACCCAATATGATCACACTAATAATTTACGGCATCCTTATTTCAACCAATTAGGAGGTGTCATTAATTATTAAATACAGAAACATCAATACTTTTGTCTCTTGTTAGATATCCTTTTGATACAATAGGCTTAAGTAGATGTTCAGACTGTCTTGGGAACTAGCTTTCGTCTGTTCCCATAAGAGCAGATACTAATGGCACACTCAGATAATCAAATGATGGCTTGCTGCTGCCATTTGTAAAGGAATTTTCCCCCAGAACTTGGTGTGCTGTGCAGAGCTCTAGCTTCACATTCCCTGAACGCTTGGGAGAGGTCTTGGGGTCTGGTACGATACAAAACTGCTGGAAGAGCCTGGAGAAACCTGCGCCTTCTGCGGTGTGTGTGTGGGGGGGGGACGTCTCTAAGGCACACCCTAGGAGGTGAAAAGAGGGGCCCCGCAGATTTACCTGAAGTAGTCAAGGTCTGCAGAGACTTAGGCCCATTGTCTATCTTTGCCTGGACACCACATTAAATAAATCATTGAGAGAGAGAGAGAGAGAGAGAGAGAGAGAGAGAGAGAGAGAGAGAGAGAGAGAGAGAGAGGGTTTCTCTTACGGGTCACTTTCATTTACAGAGAAAAAGCATGTACTGCTATTCTCCATGGATCTGTGTGCTCTGGATCAGCTGATTCCCAGACCTGTAGGGATACATGTCCTTTCAGCCACTCTTAAATGTACCAGTCTTCAAGCCAACAGAATAAAAACTGCACTTAAATGAGTTTTGGATTTTGAGCACAGAGAGGCAAATCCATTCGGTGGCTAAGATTCTCAAAGAGCTGCAGCAGCTGCACCGGTCGGGAGGAGCGGTTATGTCCAATGAAGGAAAGTTTTAGTTAATGATGACATCACTGACATCTCCCAAATTTAAAGGAGCACTTAAAGCACAGCAGATACAATTTTCCCCCTCCAGTGAGGAGATACTAGGGAAGGCCTCTGGGTTCAGAGCCAAATTGCATCAATCGTTTCGCGGCTGTCCAGCCAGACCCAGAGAAACCACCAGCGAGAGAGAAAGCGAGAGAGAGCGAGAGAGCGAGAGAGGGGGAGAGAGAGAGCGAGAGAGAGGGAGAGGGAGAGGGAGAGGGAGAGGGAGAGGGAGGGAGGGAGGGAGAGAGAGAGAGAGAGAGAGAGAGAGAGAGAGAGAGAGAGAGAGAGAGAGAGAGAGAGAGAGAGATGCGCGGGGCACGGTGACCCACGCAGCGCAGCCATAGACCCTGTGCAAGACAGCGGCCTCGCGCGCCGCTCTGGACCGGCCCTGCCCTTCGGACCCCCGACGCGCCCCCACGGACCGAGGGCCCAGTCCCCATGAGCTTGTCATCACGTTCCAGTGCGGAACCCCGAAAAGGGCCAGGAAGCAGCTACCCGAGCCAGCGGGAGCGCCTCGCCCTGTCCGCGCCGGGCTAACGCCAAAGCCGGTGGCCGTGGCGCCCACGGGATCCCAAACGGATCCCGCAATGCAGACGCGCAGCAAGCCCTGCGCCCCCCGGCGCCCTGCGGCTCCGGCCCGCGCCCACTCGCCTCGCGGCCAAGCACAGAGCGGCCCCGCGCCGCGCGCCCCATCGCACCTGCCCGGGGTGCCCGGCCCGCCGCTTTCTGGCAGCACCGCGGCCAGCGCCGCTCACCTGCCGCGCCGCCCGCCGGTCCGCCCGCAGCGCCGCAGTCGCCACTAGCCGACTTCCATCTTCCTTGGCTTCGGGAAAACCAGATCAGCTGTTCCGCTCGCTCGCGCCCAGCCGCGGCCCCCTCCCCAGCTGCCGCGCGGCTCCCGGGCCTCTCCTCCCCCGCCTTCCTGGCTGCGCCGCGCTCCGCCCCCCGCGCCCCTCCGCTCCGCCCGCGGTCGCGCGCAGCGCCCGCCTCCTGGCTCCGCCCGCGGTCCCGCGGCGCGCGCCCTACCTTGACGTCACCACCTCCACCGCGCCCCGCCCCCGCCGAGGTGGTGCGGGCACGGGAGCGCGCGTGCTCGTAGCCACCGTTGGCATGGGCTGCACACAGCAGTTCGAGGATGCGCGCGCTGGGACCCGCTGCGCCCCCCGCACGCGCTCCCGTGCTTGCCTCTTTAGGGCGCAGCCTTTAGAGATCTAGAGTATAGAGTAAAGAGAGCCTTTACTGCTTGCTCATCCTGCCTCTCTTGGTTTGCCTTCACCTCTGGTTTCTTCCTAGGGGCTGGCTGGTGTTCCTAAGCACCCTAAACTTTCGCTGGAACATTTGGCCTCGCTTCCGCTTCCCAAGCCCCTTTGACCCTCCCCTGTTTTTTTTCCTCTTAATAATGTTTAAATGACTGTTCAAGACGTTTTCCCTGTCCTGATACCAAGTGGTGCTGCTACTCTCTGCCGTCTCATGTAACCCTCTTGGTGTAGTTTTTGTCTGTTACGTTCGGAATTGGGCGTTTCCACATTCTTGGTCCCCTTTTCAAGAAAGTGAAATTACAGTGCACAAGGATTGCAAAGTAAGAGCAAAACTAAATGCAAAGCCATAGTACAGATCAGAAATATATACAGTCGGGTGACAGCGGGACACATCAGTGAGCCCATTCAAAGGCCAGGAGTATTTGAACTGTTCATTCTATGATGGGCTTCCAGAGTTTGGTTGTTAAAAGATGTAGCGTCAGTGGTTCTATGTTTTGATTGACAGAGCAGATTATGTAACCCATTTGTCATTATGAAAGTCCTTTCCTATAATGTGTTTGATTTTAATCATATGCACACCCAATTATGCATAGTCATAGTATGGTTAAGTAGTATATTCTTCCTAAAAGTTCACTCAGAGTACACCTTCCTTATTATGCATGTGCACAAAAACTAGTTTAGCCTGAATCAGGACCCCATTCTTTTACCCTAGTATAACTGGAATATGACTGAAGAGAAACTGTCAGTGTCTAATGGCCTTTATTGGGAGGAAAAACCTATTTCATTGTTTACAGTGGGGTGTGGATACAATTGCTTGCAGGTGGGTGTTCTAGGTGCCAACGGATTGCTAGTGTATTGTTAGGAGAAAGATGAGTATAGCCAAACGAAGTTCAGAATTGCTAAGCTATGCACTGTGCATATAGTCCTAAACTATAGGCATAAACTTTGCTGAGAGACTTTTCTCCAGACTTTACCAGGGGAGTTGAAGATCTGTCTTTGAACTGCTTTGTGCTGTGTAGGGGTCTAAAGCTGAATAGGGGAAAATCCTCTTTCCTATTCTGTCCCTAAAGCTGTTACATCTCCTGGGTCTCCATTAGTGAATGCTCAGAAAATTTCTCAGGTTACTGGTCCAGGAACAAACCCTTTGCCTGTGTTTGTCAATCCTGGTGGCAGCTCTTGGTGGAACTCCTTTTTCAAGGGTTCTGAAGACATAAACTGTATAGTTATGGAGAAGAGGAAGGCCAAGAGTGAACCAGAGAATCTGGAAGAGGAGAGGTAGCTTTATAGGAAAGGGGACTGACAATGCCCGGGCCTTTGAGGTTAAAAAGATAATTTTTTTATATTGTGCTATATGTATTTCCCCCAGACTTGTCTTAACATACATGTGCTATTTAATTATTTAATTCTTGGAGCTTCAGTTCAAAGTTTACCTTCCTGGCTCTGGTAGTTGGCATGAGAAATGTCCTGTAAGAGTTCATGGATTTGTCACTTGGCCACCAGTTTGCAGTGCTGTTCCAGGAGGATAGTAAGATACCCTGCTAAAGATAGTGGACTTGGTTATAGCTACAGCCTACTTCCTCTTCTGTCCCTCTCCTCCTCTCCCCCTTTCCTTCCAGCCTCCTCTGCCCCTTGCATATGGATGAAAAAGAGACTAGCCAGCTTCCTGCTTCTGCTGTCACACCTAATCTAGCCCTTTGCCTTCCCCACAGTGATGGATTCTATCCCTCATATGCTAAAAGAAACCCTTTCTTTCTTTAAGTTGCTTTAGGTCATGATGTTTTTACCACAGCAAGAGAAAAGTAATTAATAAATTGATCAACCATCACATTCTCTCTTTTTATTAATAACTTATAGTTTTTATGAATAAAATCATATTTTTTTTATTCATGTATATCCTTGGACAAGCTCCCTTCCCTTTCCCACCCCCTCCAGTCATGTTCTCTTCTCCACATCTCCCCATCTCCTCCCCAGCATGGGCAGGAGGTCCCAAGGTCCCAATATTGCTCAGTTCAGCATCCACTCCTGGCAGATCCAGTTTTCTCACCCCAACATCAAGACTGATGAGTCAGGTTTTTCTCTAGAGGGAGTGGGATCCAAGGAGCCAGTCTAAGGTGTTTCAGATCCCAAGCTGTTCAGTGGTTGTGGTTTGCAGCTTGGGCATGCTTTGCTTTTTTTTGTTGTTGTTTTTGTTTTTTTGATTTTTTTGTTTAAAGTCCACTAATGAGTGAGTACATCCCCTGCTTATCTTTCTGGGTTTGTGATACCTCGCTCCAAATCCATTCATTTGCCTGTAAATTTTAGGATATCACTTTTTCTTACTGCTGAGTAGTATTCCATTGTGTAGATGTACCACAGTTTGTTAGTCTATTCTTCAGTTGAGGGGCATCTAGGGTGTTTCCAGGTAAAGAGGCCAAATCTTGTCTTTTGTCCCATGGAGCAAGGGACACTCATTTCTAGATGCAGCTGAGTAGGCAGAAAGGGAGTCTTTGGGAGAGACAGTTGACAAAGCCATTAAGGAATAAATCCCTGGATCATATCAAATATATGTTCCTTCATGAGTAGGGTTTGCTTTTCCTTTGCTTTGTCTTCCATATATAATAATCATTTATATGCAACACATAATTGAAATATTCTGCCTATACTTAAAATAATCAAGAAGGGAAAGATGAAGGAGGCATATGAAATAACCCAAACACCTCTGCGTGAATCAGGTAAATCAACACTGCTCAGTCATACAAACAATGTGTTTTGCCCCCATGTCTAGAGGATTTTTTACATGGAAGTTTTACTGTAAATATAAAGTTGAAGGTTTAGGTAGGTAAACAGATATAATAGAACCCAATTAATAACACAATCGCTTCACTAAAGAAAAGATTGGCCTACGAATTGGCACAGACACTAAGACCAACAATCAATAAGTGGGATCTCCTGAAGCTAAAAAGCTTCTGTAAAGCCAAGGACACTGTCAATAGGACAAAACGACAGCCTACAAAATGAGAAAAGATTTTCACCAACCCTACAAGTGATAGAGGACTGATCTCTAAAATATATAAAGAACTCAAGAATCTAGACCCCAAAACCTTGAATAACCCAATCAAAAAATGGGTTTCAGATCTAAAAAGGGAATTCTCAGCAGAAGAATTACGAATAGCTGAAAGACACCTGGAAAAGTGCTCATCAACTTTAGCCATCAGAGAAATGCAAATCAAAACAACTTTGAGCTACCACCTGACACCTGTTAGATTGGCTAAGATAAAAGACACAGAGGACAGCCTATGCTGGAGAGGATGCGAAGCAAGGGGAACACTCCTCTATTGTTGGTGGGAGTGTAAGCTTGTTCAGCCACTTTGGAATGCAGTATGGCGGTTTCTCAGAAAAGTGAGAATCTCCCCAAGGACCCAGCAGTACCACTTCTGGGTGTATACCCTAAAGATGCACAGTCATACTCCAAAGGCATTAGCTCAACTATGTTCATAGCAGCATTATTTATAATAGCAAGAACCTGGAAACAACCTAGATGTCCCTCAACTGAAGAATGGATTAACAAACTATGGTGCATCTACACAATGGAGTACTACTCAGCAGTAAAAAAAATGATATCCTAAAATTTGCAGGCAAATGGATGGACTTGGAGAATATCCTCCTGAGCGAGGTATCACAAACTCAGAAAGATAAGCAAGGGATGTAGTCACTCAGTGGTCTCTAAACAAACAAACAAGAAAAAAGCCAAGCATGTCCAAGCTGCAAACCACAACCACTGAAAAGCTTGGGATCAGAAACACCCTGGACTGACTCCTCAGATCCCACTTCCCCTAGAGGAACACCTGACTCACTCTTGATGGAAGGGGGAGAAAACTGGATCTGCCAGGAGTGGAGACTGAACTAAGCAATATTGGGTCAGTGGGACCATGGGACTGTCTGCTGCCTGCCCAGGGAGGGGATGGGGAGTTCTGGAGAAGAAAGAATGACCTGATGTGGTGGGAGAGTGAAGGGACCTTGAATAAGGATATATTAGGATGGAAGGCGTGACTTCTTTGTTCATAATAATAATAATAATAATAATAATAATAAAGTATACAGCAAAAAAAGATTGGCATTATTTTATCATTAGGGTCATATCAAAGAACAGTCCAAATATCAACAATTTTCAAAATCTCAATTAGAAAAGGACTAATAATCCACCAGTACGGTTAGAGAAAGGCTGGTGTAGTTTTGTTTCTGTTTGGTCTCTCTTTAGGGGCCCACCATCCAGCTCCCAAATAAATACACAGAGACCTACTATAAATGCCTGGGTTTTAGTTTGTCTTGTTTCTAGCCAGCCTTTCTAACTTAAATTGTCCCGTTTCTCTTTAGCTACATCTGTCTCTGGGTTTTCCCTTTATTTCATATATTTTTCTTGCCTTCTCCCTTCACGGCTGCTATGCCACTGGGTGACTGGCCCTGCTGGCTTCCTCTTCTTCTCTTTTCTCTCTTCTCACGCTCTTCCCTAGATTCTCCTTCTATTTATTCTCTCTGACTGCCAGCCCTGCCTATTCTTTCTCCTGCCCAACTATTGTCCATTTAGTTCTTTATTAGACCAATCAGGTGTTTCAAGCTGGCAAAATAACACAGCTTTACAGAGTTAAACAAATGCAACATAAAAGAATGTGTCACATTTTTGCATCACTTTAAAAAGATCCACAGTATAAACAAATGTAACCCAGCTTAAACTAATATTCCATAACAGGTTTGGAATTTAATTCCTTGGGGTACCCAATTATTGCTATGATTAAAGAGGTGTCTGTAGGTATTTGTGCAGCTCAGATGGAAAGAAATCCTGGCAGTCAGGAGCCCAGACATACTGAGCACTGCACTCGAATGGAAAAGTATTTAGGCATTCAGGAGTCAATGAATACAGACTGTTACAGCTCCATGGACAGGTATTCAGGCAGTTGGAAGCCAATGACACCACAGGCCACGGTAAGCCTATGTAGCAGCTTATAGTCCTGCTTCAGGGAAAGGCTTCCCAAAGTTAACAGCTCTGCTCCAGCAAGGGAGGGCCTCCCCAGCGAAGTAGCTACAGTGGCTGGTGGTGAGGGTTTCAGTTCCCTACAGTGGCCAGTGGTGAGACCTCACTCCTCTGATGCATGCTACTCTCTGTTCAACTTGGCCCAGCCGGAGAAGGTCCCTGGGCACCCAGAGTGTTACAGCTTCCCTCCCTCAGCCGGTCTCAGTCCAGGCTCAGCTGCTGCTGATGCTCTGGCTAAAGAAGAAAATCTTCACCCAAACCTCATTGAAGAGATTTATTGGGAGGGAAGGGTCTGGAAGAGTGTGGCTGCTTTAGCCTGGAGTGGGAGAAGACAGCATGGGGGAGGGGCTCCGGGCTTATATAGGGCTTCTTGGGTCTGGGAGAGAGTTTTCTAGGGAGACTTCCAGGGTGTGGATTGGCCAGATTTTTATTTATTTATTTGTTTGTTTGTTTGTTTGTTTGTTTTTACCCCTTTTCGGTTTCATGGCCAAAATGTTTCTTTTACTGGCTCTTTTGGGCTTCTGGACTATAATTTCAGGGGCAGGACATGTTTCTTTCAGTGGCTCTGATTCCAGAGCCAAAGTGTATTTCTTTGGTGCTGGTTTCAGAGGCAGGGCACATTTCTTTTTGGGTTCAGGGATAAAGCATTTTTTTCACTGGCCCAGGTCTTAGATGGGGGAGGTTGGGAGGGGGGGCTCTTTCATTAGCTCTGGGTTCAGGGGCAGGGTCGGGTTCTTTCAGTGGCTCTGGTCTCATAGCCAGGGTGGGTTTCTTTCACTGGCTCAGATTTCAGAGCCAGGGTGAGTTTCTTTGGTTGGCCACTTTTCCCCCTGTGTCATCCTGTGTTTCTGAAATTCATGAAGATGATGTGATAAATCTAGAATAAGAAATGGGAACCTAAGAGTCGATCTCCTGAAGTGTCATAGAATAACAAGTGCTTAGAAGTACCTGGTAGACTCTTTTTCTTCCAGGTTGAGAAGACTTCTGTGTGTGATGTCTTTTTTCAATTAATGAAATCACCTAATTTCAGTGTTTTCCCCCTTTGGGAGCTTACTGTGTAAATACCCTGTAACCAATTCTGAATTTTAGGTATCATGTTTAAAATTCATTATCATAGTGGGTTTCTCTTTAATAAAATATTTATATATATTATATATATTTGTATATGTCATATATTTTTATTTAATTTTTTATAGAATGCTAAAAATTATTTTATGAGAAAATAATGAGTGTTGCAAAAATAAGTCCAGATCTCTGGTTTAAAAGAATTAATGAGAATATCTTCAGCTAAAGAAACTGATAGATTTAGTCAATTTTGAGAGTTGTTGTATTTGATTTATTGAATCACCAGTCAACCAATTGAGGTCCTACAGAAAGTTGAATCATGATATAATATGCAAAATTGTACAACTATATTAAAGTCTTTGTAATTTAGTTGGGAATGCCCCAAGTAGGAGTGATTCTTTTCTTAGAATCCCTCTTACTGCTAATACTATTTGAAAGCAAAAGGTTTGCCCTAGAGGGAAAATGTACAACCTTAACATTTTTATGAGGTCTAGTCATCACCCTCCATGGGTTCTATGAGAGGATAAAGCATAAAATCTATATTCTGTGATTTCTTTAGGCAAACATTTCTAGGCAGATCAATATTTAAGAAAATGTTTTTGTAAACAAACAATCATACATCGCTTTCACCTCAGACTATTGAAGCTTGAACTTAATGATTTTAAATGATCTTTAACTATAGTTAAATTAGTTGGGTCTGGGGACCAAAGGAACCCCTGAGTTCATGTGTAAAAAGTGGATGAAGTTCTAAGTGAATATGTGTTGTTTGAAATGGCAGAGCCAGGTCAAGGAGCCCAGTGTCTCAGACCCATAGGATTTGACATAACCTTCCTCTAGCCCCCCACAGTGAGGCTCAGAGGGACTATAAAGCCTTTCTTTGGTTCAAATGAGACTGTTGGCAGTGTGTGCAAAACCTAGCAAAGGCCCTTTCTTCTTTGGGGATGTCTACAAGCTGAGACCTCTTGCCTAGAGAGACTTCCTACTGAGACTAGCTACCCCTTTCTTCTGTGCTGCACATAATAAACACACTGAGGTTCCAAGCTTTGAGTAGTTAATACTATTCTGTTAGGGTGAAAAAAGCCCACCCCACCCAGGCTTCTCTGTATGTGATGTATCTGTCCTTTTTTTTACCCCTGCCAATTGCTCCAGCCACATAAGACCCCTCCAGCTCAGTTCCCACTTGATTTTCCTATGTCTAGTAAAAAAAGGTGTATGCTGTCTTAATCCAAAGGATTTTATCAACTGATAATTGTTTTGGGAGTATCCAGGGCATCTCTAAGCCACAACCACTGAGGAGATATCTTACATCTGGCACTGAAATTTCTTTCTTTCCTGCTCTCTTTCGTTTTATTTATAAAATAAAGACTTTCTTATCCATGTATCCCCTTGCTCCCCCTCCTTTCCCTCTCCTAATACCTCCCAGTCAGTCTTCAGCCTCCCTCCTCCCCATACCCTATCCCCTCCCCCAAAAGGACAAGAAATCTCAAGGAGGATAGGTTAACATCCATTCCAAAAGAGTCCGATTTCTTCATCCTAATATCAAGTCTGTATTAGGTGTTTCTATGGAGGAAATGGGCTCTGAAGTACCAGTCCATGCATAGAAACACAGTCTGATTCCTCCCTTTCAGGCTCCACATACTGCCCATGTCAGTGGACAGTTGCCTATCCTTGGAGGGCCCAGTTCCATTTCCTGATGGTTCTCCAGTGGTTGTTCTTGATTCAGTGAGCTCCTCACAACTCCATCCAGCCATCACTGTGAGAATTTTTCACACAATCCCTATCCCATTGCTTATATCTCCCTCCCGCACTCAACTGGACCAGGAACTCAGCCCAGTGCTCAGCCATGTATCTCTGCTTTTACCTCTATTCATTGTTGGATGTAAGTTTTGGGGTGGCTATTTATTTTATTATGGCTGAATTCCTGTCTAGACAACATCTTCACTATTGGTTGGAGACCTATTGAGTTCTTGTACGTTACCCTAGCACCCGATCTTTTTCCAACCCCACATTGGCTTCCTTTATTAAGATCTCCATCTCGTCCCAGGACCAAGTGCTCTCTGCAGAGTCCCAGCACACTCTGGAGCAGGGGCAGGTAAACTCTGCCCCTGACCACACCCACAGCTCCTGCTGACGGAATTTGCACGGCTCCCACCACGACCTCGAACTGAGCGAACCAACAACTGCAGGGGTCTCTGAAAGACAGAATCAGACCCTGAGCAGAGAGGTGACAGGAGGCACACAAACTTGAGTGCCACAACTGACCAGGACCCATCTAATCGTGAACCACTGAAGCCATGGGCAAACATCAGTGCAAAAAATTACATAATAATACAAAGGACAACATGGTAACTCCAGAAGAGAGTGGCGATCTTACAAATACAAGACCTGAACTGAGCAATGAAGAGGAAACAGAAGGAAGCAACACTAAAAATTCCTTTTTGATGATCATCGAAGCTCTAAAAGAAGATATGAAAAAAAGCCTTAAAGAAATAGAAGAAAATACAAACAAAAAATTGGAAGAGATGAACAAATCTATGAAAGAAACATGCCAGGAACTAAAAGCTGAAATAAAAGCTAAAATAAAAGCTGAAATAGAAGCAATAAAAAAGGCACAAAATGAAGCAAAGATGGAAACAGAAAACCTGAAGAAAAAAAGCTGGAACCACAGATACAAGCATAACAAACAGAGTTCAAGAGATGGAAGATAGAATCTCTGAAGTGGAAGACTCAGTAGCTCAAATAGATATATCAGTCAAAGAAAATAGTAAAACTAAAAAAGTCATAACTCAAAATGTTCAGGAAATCTGGGACACCATGAAAAGACCTAATTTGAGAATAATAGGAATAG
>PVIH01018988.1:0-11156 GCA_004025045.1 Sigmodon hispidus
CCTCCATCCTCTCCATCCTCTCCATCCTCTCCATCCTCTCCATCCCCTCCATCCTCTCCATCCCCTCCATCCCCTCCATCCTCTTCATCCTCTCCATCCTCTCCATCCCCTCCATCCTCTCCATCCTCCATCCCCTCTGGTTCTTACATTCATTCCATCTTTTCTTCCACCGTGTTCCCTGACCTTGAGGGAAGGGATTTGATGGAGAGAGCCCATTTAGGAATGAGTGTTCCAAGGTTTTCCACTCTTTGCATTTTGTGTGGTTGTGATTCTCTGTATTTGTTCACATCTTCTACAGAAGGAAACTTTTTTGATGATGTCTGACCAAGGCATTGATCTGTGAGTATTGCAAAATGTCATTAGGAGTCATTTTATTGCTACTTCGCCCTTATTTTTTTTCCCAGAACAAAGTATGTTGGATTACCCTAGATCCCTGGGCCATCTAGATCTCAGGTTCTTGATCACTGAAGTAATATTACGTATGGGTTTTATTTTGTGAGTGATCTTCAGTCAAAGACATTGGTTGTTACTCCCACAAGCTTCATGCAAACATTGTAGTAGCATATTTTGCAGGCAGAACACCATTAAAGATCAAAGGATGGCTGGGTTGGTGTTTCTACTTTGATAGCCTGCAGAGTACCTTCTTGTACCAAAGATGCTAACACATAAGGCTGAAGGCCCTATATAGGCACAAATGTGACTTCTCGATGTTCATTGAGCTGTATAGACATTGTATTCAACGGGGTCTTTCTATCTTTTTGTAGAAGGCGGAACACATACAATCTTATTCATTCTGTAAGTCTAGAAATTTCTTGTAACAGAGTAGCTCATCACAGCCTTCTCTACTAAGTATAGTCAAACTATATATTCTGGCAAAGTCACTTCCCAATTAAGTAAAAAATGCATATTTAATAACAAGTAAGTTGGAAATCAGTAATTTCTAACTGAACAGTCAAATGTTAATAGAGGAAGGACAAATGGTGTTAATGAATTAAATTTTATTTTCCATAATATAAGTTGGTGCCAAAATTTGTGTTGAGAGAAAAAGAAATAGGAAATTTCAACCTAACTGGACTATTTGTTAAAAGTATAAATAAATAGACAATTATAGAAGGAGGATACAAATTTGGGAGAAAGATATGATAGGGATCTGTGGTGAGGTTGCATGCAGAGATTGAGGGATGGGTATGATCAAAGTGTACACAATTTTCAAAGAACAAATAAATCAAGGTTAGAAATAGAAACAAACCCAGAAATTGAAACCTCATTTCAAAACTAAAAAATTAGATTCCAGAAAGTACACTTAATAACACAGAAGAAAAGTGTTGAACATATTTAAGCTTGTTTTTCTGAACATTAGTATTTCATATTTGAGACTGTTATATTTTAAGCATAATACATACAATTGAATCCTGGTAATTTCTTTCTATTGAGTTATGAAAATCAATAAAACATATAATTTACTTTCAAAGAGGCATCAGATGTATCTCTTCATAGCTTGAACAACATAAGGAAAAGGAAGCCTCATATGTGCCCCTGTTCATAGTTAGCTACTCAGTAACCAACTGCAGAAAAAACAACTCAATAGTTATTTTAACATTATTCAAGGGTTTTTCAGGATTTAATTTTTTAATTGTATAAAAATACAAAAAAACTGCATTATACCATTATCAGATTTATTATTTATAAATTTGTCTTTAAGGAGTAGATCCTCTTTGGTCACAATGATTCTGAAAGCTGCCTCACTTTATCATTTCTGGTATGTATATTGCAAATAAAACTAATTTATTATAGTATTTGGATGTTCAGAAGGAAATCATTTTCCATCAAAACAAAGGAAAGTGCAATGTATACATAGTTTAACTGAGGTAAAACACTCCCCCATCCAACGTACTGAAGCTCTTCATAACCATTCTGAATAGAGATATAGCTTACATGTTTTTCTTTTCTGATGGACACAGATAAACTCTCATTTTGTACTCTTTTTTTTTAGTCTGTGCTGAAATTGAAGGGATCAGTAGATAGGATTGTGATAATATGGATCACACATATTATCACAAAGCACCCACATGAAGTTCCACTAGCTCATTCCCTGCCACCTCATAGGTGATCTAGGATGGAGCCTGGAAGTTGCAATATTCTAAATCTGAGCTCCCTTCTTGCTTTTGGTCAGAGCAGTGCAATGGAATTTAGAGATGGATATTACTACTAACTCATCTACCATCTAAGAATAGCTTTTCTCTGCAAAAATGTTTTCAACAAGGAGGAACAAGAGGCACTCTAAGAATAGCTACCTTGTCATACTTTTTCTGAGGTGAACCTTTCTTCAGCATGAATCTTGTCAATCAAGAACAGATGCAGGCTAAAAAGATGATATTATACTCTATGAACCAGCTGTGTGACATCCCCTTAATACAGCATTATCTGATTTGACATCAGCAGAATGTTTTCTATATACTATTAACATCAGCTAATAGTGACTTCAAAGGCTCCATACCTCCTCTTTCTATGTTGCCACCAGGCTAACTCATTGCATTCTGTTTGCATTGCTTCACAACTTGGTTCTTACTAACAAGTTTCCTTTCTTTTCATAGTAAAACAAGCATTTAAAAACCTCTCTACTACCCTATTAATAGATGTCTGCAACATGATAGGTGCTATACAATGAGTGACTTTTATGAGGATCATGATAAATTCTTCCATACACTGGCTTATGGGAAGTACAGCTGCCAATACTGTCTTCCATTTACAACTGCAATGGGGGCATAATAGTTTTTAGTCTATGGTTCTTGCCTCTCAGTGGATAGTTGCATGCTCCTATTAACCTCAGTATCATTTTTAACACATGAACTTAATGATTTTTAAACAATTCATCTACCAATCTTCTCCAGTGAATCTACTTGTCATGTCTGTTCACCAGCTAGCTTCTGGGCCATCCAAGACTCAGCATCCTTTAATCTCTTGATTAAGAAGCAGGTACATGTACTCAGAAAAGATTTTTATCATCTCCCTAGAATTGCTTTTCAATAAAGAAACAGAAGAAGATTGAAGATTACACACTGAATAAAGTTTTTATCCAGTACTTAAATAAATGAGCAAATATTTTAAAGGGGGAAAAGGGTGATGGCTTCTTTGCTTTGTACAGTGTTGAATGTCAATAAATTTTTCTGTGCTGTAAATTAATCACAGATATATTTTACTAATACTTTTAGGGACTTTGGTATTGCATCCAATTCTTATCATATTCTTATGCTCTCCAAAGTGAAGGATCTTAAGGTTGAGATGGACTCAGAGAAATATAAGCAATATTTATTAGCATAAAATATTGAAGACAATCTCACCTTTCAATGTTTTTACTTAAATGTTTTACTGAGCAGACATTGAATGGATAATGCATTAGATTTTGTCATTATACTTTTGTGCTATTGTTTGTCTTTCTACATCTTCAAGTGTTCAGGATGATTTTGAGTTTCAGTGATACTTTGCAAGTAAAGTTGATTCTTCATTCACTGGATGCCATTCACAAATAATGAATGTATTTTCTGAATGTCTTTAGACATTTAAAATTAAATTCCAGTTCATTAAGGCATCAACCTGAGAGTATAGCCTGGTATAAAAAGGTCAAATGAAACTAGAGATCCGCCAGTGACCAGGTACTTAATCAGTCACAGGGTTGATTCCTTCAACCTTCACATTTTTTCTAGTATATAATACCAGAATAATAGTTTTCCTCCAAGAACTCTTGGAAACATTTGCTTTAGAATATGATGGATATTCTATAATGTAATTGTACCCAGAGATATATGAATAGAGGTGCTAGCTAATCTATAAGAATACAAGATCTGATTAAAACAAATTACTTGTAAATAAACTAATTAAATAATAAACATACTCTATAAAATTCATAGAGCACTTTGTTTTCAAACCTAATATATGTATGTATACAAAATTATTTGTACTTATAAATATATATTTATGCATAGATATTACATAAGGACTGCATTTATACAGTATATTAGGATTCCAGCACCCTCTTAGATTTCAAGCATTGTAGTCTTTCTTCTGGAGCAAGCATTCTTTTATTATAAGAGTGTAGGCATGAGTTCTCACTGGGTAATAAAACTAGTAAGTGCAGTATCCAGCTTTTTTTGGAGAAAGTGGGGTTTAAGAAGAACTTTGGAATGTGATTTTGAGATGGGGAGAGAATTGTTTGTTATGAGATAAAAGAAAATACTTATCTAAAGTATCAATATAGAAGTGAGTTTATATTGTTTAATTAAATATATGAGGACAGAATTGGGATGGTATTCTAACATGGAAGATTTGTGAGTTGGGATAATTTTCCTGAAGATTGGGTTATAAAAATGACCATATACAATTCAAGACGAAATCAACTAATGTAAAAGACTATGGAGACTCCTATAGAGGTGTTACATTCTGAGGTCAAAATACATGCTATGGGACATTTGTACTCATCAGACTTAATGTGATGAGAAGAAAACTTGAACCAAGAAATATGAATAGAAGAGCCCTCTGAAAGACTTGGTAATAATTTTTATTAATATTTTATTAATCCTTTGTCATACAAATAGTTGGCAAAAATTTCTCTCATTCTGTGGATTCTCTTTTCTGGTCTATTGTAAAATACTGGGATTATTTTTCCCATTTTTTGTTTAATTTTTTTTCCATATATACCACTGCTACCCCTCCCTTCTCTCCTCCTAGTTTCTCCCAATTCTCCCTCAGCCTTTTTCAACCCCATCCTCCCATCTACTTACCAAGGAGAATGAGGAATTCCAAAGCGAGTCAGTTTGGTCTGGCATATCCAGTTGAGGTAAGTATGGGTCCCTCATCCCAGTATCAAGGCTAAGTTAGGTGTTTTACTGTAGGGAATGTGCTCCAATATATCAGTTCATGCATGAGGAATATACTGTAATCCTACTGCAAGAGGCTCAACAAACTGACCATGCTGTTTGACTGTCATTCACCATTGGATGGTTTAGTTTCTTTCCATGAAGGTTTCTCAGCAATTATTTCAGAGTCAGTGAGCTGCCAATAGCTCTAGTCAGCTATCTCTGTGGGTCTTCTCCTCATGATCCCTGTGCTCGTATACTCTCTTTTCTCTCGCTCTTTTCAGCTAGACTAGGACCTAAACCTGCTGGTTAGGTATGAATCTCTGCTCATGCTTCTATCCATTGCTAGATGATGGTTTTATAATAACAACTGGGTTGGTCATTCATTTGATTATAGAAAGTATTGTTTATGTACCCTCTCCACTATGGCTTGGAGTCTTAGCAAAGGACATCTTGTGGGTTCTTGGAGGTTTCCTTAGCACCTGGTTTCTTTCTAACCCCACAGTGGCTCCCTCTATCAAAATATCCATTTCTTTGTTCTCTGTTGAACCTCCCACTCAATCATCTTCTTCTAATGATTTGTTCCCACCTCCTCTTCCCCTCTTCTGTTTATGATCCCAATTTACGTAGAAGGTCTTTTCTATTTCCCCTTCCCAGAGGGATTCCTGAATGTCTCTTTTAATTTTCTCTTGTTACCTAGCTGTTTGAAAGTTGTGGTTTGCAGCCTAGTTATTCTTTGTTTTATGTCTAAAATCCATTTATGAGTGAATACATACCATATCTATCTTTCTGGGCCTGTGTTACCACACTCAAAATGATACTCTCCAAATTCATCCATTTGCCTGCAAATTTTACAAAGTCATTTTTTTTTCTACTGCTGAGTAGTACTCCATTGCACAAATGTACCATATTTTTTAAATCCATTCTTCAGTTGAGGGGCATCTAGTTTCCAGGTTCTGGCTATTATGAATAATGCCCCTATGACCATAATCAAGTTAATGGCTTTGCAGTAAGAATGTGCACCTTTTGGGTATAAAGCATTGGCATTCTAAATCTGTCACTTACTAACTTCATGGTCCATTGAGTTGCTTCATTTTGTAGTCATGAAAGTAGAACAGTCCACACAAAGCTAGTCTTTTTTTTTTTAAAAAAAAAAATTCATTTATTTATTTATTATGTATACAGTATACAGAAAAGAGTATCAGATGTCATCATAGATGGTTGTGAGCCACCATGTGGTTGCTGGGAATTGAACTCAGGACCTCTAGAAGAACAGTCAGTGCTCTTAACCTCTGAGTCATCTCTCCAGACCCACAAAGCTAGTCTTAACTCAGCATTGATCATTTTTAAAACACTTACTGAATTGTTAAATTTTTCACAAGTATTGATAAAGATAAAGTGATAGGAGAGGAGCTTTAAAAATATTTTTTATGAAAATGCTTTAGTTTCCTAAAAATAAAAACAATTTATTAAACCAAAGCACTAGGCTATTTCAACAAACAAGCATCCCTAACACCTTCCTTCTTTGTGGAGGAGATTTAGTCTAGTTTGATGGACCTTCATGCAATATTAGTGACTTAACGCAAACAGTAAAAAAGAACTATCCACACCTCTTTACAGATCATAGAGATCTCAGAATATTAGAATCATAGTATTTGTGTTATAATTTGCATTAACCTGAGCTAGTTGTGTGTGTGCGTGTTTCTGGGTGATTAGTGTGTGTGTGTGTGTGTGTGTGTGTGTGTGTGTGTGTGTGTGTATTTCTGGGTGATTATCAGCACTTATATATCAGAAGTTAAAGTGGGACTTTACTGAGGGAGTTTTAGATATAGAGCTTGAAAGAGTGAAGAAAAAGTACCTGCTTCTTACTCAGTGACTTGAAATGGTTAAGCCTACTAGAAGGCAGAATGTCTGCTCCCTCCACATACCTAAAGGGAATGCAAGAAAAAGAGGGTGGAGGACTCACTTATCCCACAGGACTGGTATTTTAATAATTCTTTAATGTTTCTGAATAATCAAACCACTTTGGTATTTTCCTCCTAATATTTAAATGACAGTCCATTCCAAGAGCAATATTTTAAAAGTCCAAAAGGAAATAAAATTTTTCAGACTAAGCAGCAATCTGTCATATAGGAGGGACTAAAATTACCATATCCTCATTTCCCCAGTCAAAACTTGTTCTGTTCAATTTTAGTGTAAATTTTTTTTCCTGAAATCAGAGCCCAGCCTTCCATAACTCCATATTGGCAGTTTCTGGAATAGGTGACTACCACTACAATATGATCTTGGTGGAAGCAGGAAAACTCTACTCTTGGATAATTTCATAGAGGTTAGTGACACTCAAGAGCTGGTTAAAATTAAAATTAGCATGTTTTATATTTGCCATTCGTCTGGCTTGTAGTTGAAAGGGTTAGGGTTAGGGTTAGGGAGTTGTGAGGTTGAAACTTCCCTCAGGTACCAGGCAGTTAGGGTAGCCTAACTTTCTGCTCCAACTGCGATGGTAGAATCCATAGCCTCCGATGACTGTTTTATTCTGTTTATTCTGGTTCAGAATTATCTTTAATTCTGGTTAAGCAAAGCCTCATTATTGAATCCTGTAACAACATTTTTAATATGGGAGGGATGCAAAACCTTTACAAGAAAGATGTTCAATCACTCTTGTAGTCTAGGGTGGGTGGGAGGAGGAGAAATAAGGAAAAGGAAGGAATTTATCCCTGAGAAGAAGACCTTGTCTGAAAAATGAGAGAATAAAAACTTGATTCACAAATCATCTGAGGTTATGTCTGTAAATCAGGGCAGTTCTGCACTGAACAGTTTCCTATGAATAAGCAATAAGCCACTAGACAGGTGAATATTTTCAGGGGTTTTTTTCTAGAATAATTTTATACTGACCTAAAAATACTTTGGATATGTTATTTGAAGACATATGTAAAATAATTTTATCATAATAATATTTACATATATAGATGTGCTTACAGATGTTCACAATGGTAGTTAATTATTAAATATAAATATTTTTATTTTATGTATAATTTTGTATAAATTTATTATATAAGTTTTTATTGTTTTATTACATATACATTCCTTCTTATATATAAATATATTACTGTGGTCATATATTGTGTATTAAATGAAGATCAGAGAACAGAGTTAGCCACAGAATTAGCCATAAAGTCAAGCAATGGTGACACGTACCTTTAATCTTAGCACTTCAGAGACAGAAACAGAGATCTGTCTGGATCTCTGTGAGTTCAAGACTAAATAGAGCCAGACAGTGGTAGCACACACCATTAATCTCAGCACTTGAGATACAATGCCTCTGCTTCTAGTACTTGGGAAACACACATGCATTTAATCTCACCACTAAAATATTTGAAAGAAGAAGTGATGTGACTAGTCAGAGAAAAAAAAATACAAGGTGTGAGGAGACAAGAATTGGGCCCCTTCCATTTCATCCTGCCTTTGTCTTTGCTTGTAAAATAACATACTGTCCTGGATAATAAAACAGCTATAGAAAAGAGAACAAAAATTTAAAAAAAACATAAAACAAGTATTTTGATAAACTTTTATAAATGAACAAGACCAAAATTAAAAATATAAATAAATAAAATTGTCATCAAAAGTATTGTAGACACAGGTGAGGATGTAATAATTATTATACCAGAATCTTAGCATTCAAATTGGCCTCTTCTGGAGGCAAATGTTTAACTTTTAGGAACTTAAAAGTTTTCTCAGGTAAAACAGAGCATAAGGTGGGTTGAATATGTAGAGTCAGAAGGGCAGACAGGAAACTTAAAGCATATGTGGCTAGCATAGCAATAAATTTATAGGGACGTGATTTATTGTAGCAGGGGAATACTCAAATTACCATTCTTCCAATCTCAAAAACAAACCATAAATTAACATATGTTTCTTGGAAAAATATTAGAAGGCATTTTAAAGAACAGTCACAAACTATTCAGGTTGTACAAGAACAAGGCACAACATCTGCTGATCTTTCAAAGCCACCAAGAGCCCTACTGTTGAAATGGTTAATGGACGAAACTGGGTTTAGCAATGGCCTTTAACATCAGAGAAATTAGAGGCCTTGGAACAGCTGATTCAAAAACAGCTAAATGCTCAATAATCAACCAGCCCTTGAAATTCTCCTATATTTGTTATTAAAAAGAAATACGAAAAATGGAGAATGGTAACAGACCTAAGAGCTGTTAATAAGGTAATTTAGCAAATGAGCTCTCCAGAGTTGGGTATTTCTTTGCCTTCTCTGTTACCTAAAGAATGGTCTCTTATAGTTATTGATTTAAAAAGTTGTTTCTACACTATATCTTTACAAAAAAGGACAGAAAACTTGCCTTATGGTGCCTACTTATAATAATTCTCAATGTGTTAAGAGATATTAGTGAAAGGTTCTCCTACAGGGAATGATGTTAAATAGCCCATATTGTGCCAATAGGTTATACAAAAGTCATCAGAAGTGATACATAAGCAATTTCCACAATCTATCATTTACCACTACATGGAAAATAATAGTGTAAACTACTGGTCAATTTATAAAAATATATAGATATTAAATAGTTCCAAGGATGTTATAACTGATATAGAAATTGGCCAAGCATGGCTTTTAAAAGAATGAAAGATGGCATAAGGTAATTTGGTTCTTTTTTTTTAAATATCATAATTTTTATTCTGAAATTCAGCCCAGACACTGAAGAGGAGACACAGAAGTTAAAAATACATCCTGCTTTTGTAGAGGACCTGAGTTCAGTCCCCGGAACCATTCTGTCCTCTGCAGACATCTTTACTCCCATGTGCATACCCCAACACAGATACATGCAAGGACACAAATTTAAAAATAAAACTACATCTTCAAAAAAGAAGACCAGAGTCCTCTATCCCTGGGAAATTACCTAAACACTTGAGAGGAGGTCTGTAAAGAGGCCAGAGTGGTTTTGCTCTTAGCTGGAGTACCCAGATCCAAATGAGGACATGATCCTTCCTCCACTGCTTAATTGATGCCTGTTGACAGCCTCTATAAAGCTTTATGGATGGAACCGGGCCTTTTCTTATAAACCTCTCTGGTAGTTAAAGAAAGGGCAATCTTTTATGAACAGGCCAATCTGTGTTGGCCTTTACCTGGTCGGCAGAATTCATTCTAGTAGTGTGTGTGTGCGTGTTTTTATACAAAACCTTTGTGTGCTTAATAAAGGTCAATGGAACAGTAGGCAGCCTATTTTATCCCATTATGTCCCATCCTCACTAGAAAACAGCTTATCTCCAAACCTTCCTGACAATACCCAGCTTTGAGGAAGGCCCTGGCACAGAGCTCAGCATGGCAGGGCTATCCTGCTGTTCTATTTACAGTTGTTTTCCTGGGCCACATCTGGATCCCAGAATGCACCAAGGTGGGTTCAGCTGCCCTTGAATTATGAGCCTATGAGCGCAATCTCAATCAAATTTTTGGACAGTCTTATGTTTCTGCAGGAGTCCCTGATATGGAAACCCTGGGGATGTAGGGATTGGTAGGGCCTTGTTGGAAGGAAAGACCCGTAACATTATATAGGTTATGGAATGAACAGTAGTTCTGAAGAAACGGATCACCAGAACAAATCCCTTACAGTCTAACCACTGCGGATATTCTAAGAGAAACACACACATCTTGTAGTGATATAATATGTATCTAATAAAGTTTGCCTAAAGTTCAGAGGGCAGAGCCAGCCACAGAGTTAGCCATAGAGGTCATGCATTGTAACACACACTTTTAATCCTAGCACTTCGGAGGCAGAGGCAGAGATCCCTCTGGATCTCTGTGACATCAAGGCCAGGCAGTGATGGCACACACCTTTAATCTCAGCATCTGGGATCCCATGTCTCTGCTCCCAGTACTTGGGAAACACTCACACCCTTAATCCCTGCACTAGAAAGGTTGAACAGGAAGTGAGAGGGGGCAGGTGTTCAGCCCTTCTCCAGCAACCCCTTCCCTTTCAGTTTAGGACTCAAGGGAATTTGGTTCTTAATCTGAAACATTCTCATTCTCCTCAATCAGGAAGTTCCAGTTCCTCTTGCTGAACCTTTAATATGGCTGGGGTTTTGTTTTGCTTTGGAATTTAGATCAGAAAATTCATTCTGTAAGCGAAAGAAAAATAAAGTTTGTAATCAGCAGAAGCAGAGGAAAGAAGTTTAAATGCAGCTTTAAGAAAAGGTACCAAATCATTTTTTTCTTACTGCTGCGTAGTATTCCATCGTGTAGATGTACCACAGTTTGTTAATCCATTCTTCAGTTGAGGGACATCTAGGTTGTTTCCA
>PVIH01018988.1:11256-36890 GCA_004025045.1 Sigmodon hispidus
CTGGACTGACCCTTCAAACCCCAGTCCAACTATAGGAACACCTGACTCACTCTTGAGGGAGGGGGGAAAGAACTGGATTTGGCCAGAAGTGGAGACTGATCTAAGCATTATTGGGTCAGTGGGACCATAGGACTGTCTGCTCCCTGCCCAGGGAGGGGATGGGCAGTTGCAGAGAAGAAAAATGACCAGATGTGTTGGGGGGGGAAGAGACCTTGAATAAGGATATACAGGGCTGGGAAAAAAAATTTAGAGGGAAAGATGAACACAAAGAAAATATATGTGTAGCAATCTTATTTGTATTTCCACCCTTGATAAGCCATGCTTATGATTCTTATCCTCTGTATAGTTATTGTTAACTCTTCCACATTTTAAATTCTTTTTACTGTGTTTTTTTTTTTTTGATAAATACAAAATAAAGAAGGAAAAAAAAAAAAGAAAGAAAAGGTACCAAGCTGCATAGCTGTACAGGAGAAGAATCATTGGTTAGATTAAGGGTAACCGGTTAGCAAGATATATGCTTGGGCCCTAGGCCAATCACCATAAAGTTAATGTAAGTGTCTGTGTGTTTCTGTGGAACTGCAGGTCTGTGAGTCTGTGGGTCAGAACCTCAGGACCAGGCCCAAAAGTTTAAGCCAGAAACTTACTACTACACATAACCCCAAGTGACCATTATTTTTCTCTCTACCCATGCAGCTAGTTGAGGGAGGGGTGCTGATCAAAAGATATGAGTTTCAGGTAGACAAGTATAGGAATATCTTAGTGTTCAATGCCAAAGAATGGTGATTATAATTAGCAACAATATATTATGCACTTCAAAATTGCTAAAGGACTGTCTTTTAAAAATGTTTTCACATCAAATAATGTTGAGAACAGATTTACTTTTTATTTGGATTCAATCATTCTACATTGTAAATATGTCTTAGAATGTCATATTGAATTTCCATGTACATTTTCTTAACCTAAGACTGTTTTTCAGATGTATGACCCACGCAAACTGACCAAAATCTTTGCTGTGTAGAGTCAATTGTTTAGCAGGCAGAGCTTTTTGTTTTGAGTTCCTTCACTTGAGTCCAAATTTCTTTGCAGTTGACACACTTATTGCTCTTGTCCCTGTCTCTTTTCTGTCCATCAGCCATCCTGAAGGAAATGACAGAATTTAGATTTTTCAGCCAGTACCTTCAGTCCTATAGGCCAGGACACTTAACTCAGTCAGCTTTGTTTCTAATTGAAATCATCACCAGTCTTAATTCTCTTGTCTAGACAATCGTCATACTATAAATTCTCATTATAATGGCTCTGGCTAACTTCTAATGGCCTTTCTAAAATACAAGTTTCTAATTCTACAAACTTTTGAACATGCTGTTTAGTTTGTTTTAATTAATTTATTAAGAGATAAAATACTTATTTGACTTCCTCTTTCCAAAGTAGCATTTATAGATTCAGTTTCTTTCTAGTTACTGATGTTGTCTGTAATGCCACTGCTGATTTAGTTATGTTTCTGTACGTCTGCAACAAATTTAATGAGATGAATCATTAAACAAATGTGATGTTCATTTCCACGGTTGAGATGCCAGCTCTAGTTTCAATAGACTTTTAATGTGACCTTACTTGAACAACAACTGCTCATACACATTTGTGAAGGATAAGGATAGTAGCACATTGTCTAAGCTGATACAAATGTGTGTATGTGGGAAATTAATGCATTACCAAGAAATTGGAATTTAAAATAGCCCCAAAATAGGCCTCCATAATTGAAGTCTAGGAAAGGGGATATCTAGGCACTATCTTTGAACCAGGAAATCTAGGCATTAACCTTGAACCAGGTTATGAAACAAGTTGACCTTGGAATGTGTGAGGCAGATAGTTACACAGTTGTAAATTCATTAATATCTAGTCTTCATAGGCCAAGCTCTTGTGGGGTCCCAGGCTGAGGGAACAGAAATAAGTAGAAGTAAGATAAGAGTGGGCATAGGAGTGCAAGCAGATTCATGAAAGGATTAGTAAAATACCCCACACTTTAAACCTGGAAACCAGTCTTATCCATTTGAAAGAAGACTTAGTAAAGGTTTTCTCTGCTCTCTCTTCTGTGATCACTTCCCCTCTCACTGGTTTTCTTTATCTGCCTGTTTTTTTTTTTTGTGTGTGTGTGTGTGTGTGTGTGTTTTTTTCCTGCAAGCAAATGTATTCTTGGACTCTGAACATTATGTGAAAAGATGCAACATACTTAGGTGGGTTTTATTTTTACTGCTCAATTGACCTAGGTAATGTTGAGCAGGTGTTTTTGCATCCCTAATCTTACTTTCTCTTCTCTCCATATTGGGGAAAAATAGTGTCTCCTTCCCAGGGTTTTGTGAAGGTCAGATGATTTCATTTACCACCATCATGATCGTTGTCACATTTCCTGTGGCTGTGATAAAACACAGTATCTGTTTTCACCTGTAGCCAGTCTTTTGGGCATCATATCAAAGAAACCAGTCACTGTCCTATGGAATTACATTTATAATTTATTTTAGATATTTTAAATTTTGAGTTTTTACATTTGTTTTGATACATTTGGAATTAATTTTCACATATAATGTCAAGTAAGTGTCCAATGTCTTCCTTACTAAAAATCAATTTATCATAAAAGTTAGTGTTTATTTCAGGCATCACATCTATTCTAGGTTTCTATCTGACTGGACATGGGCAAATACTGTACTACCATGATGATTTTAGCTTTTGTTAGTATATTCTGAAATCAAAATAGGGATACTCTCTGTTCTTGGAATTTGTAATTTCTATTTTGGGTTTCATAAATTTCAAAATAAAATTGAAGATGTTTTTTAATTTCTTCAACAGAACCAGGTTGGATTTTGATTAGGATAATATTATATCTGTAGGCAAGATTAAGGTAGAAAACTGTCATGGTGTCAATATTGTCTTCTGACTATTAGAAGTAGAAACTTTTAATTTATTTGGACTTTAGTGTATAAGTATTATGCTTTTCAAACCATATTTTTGATTTTTTTTATTTTTTTTTTATTTTTTAAGATAGTCATAACATGCAGCCGGGCTGGCCTTGAACTCTCAGTCTTTCTGTCTCAGGCTCTTAAGTGTTGAGATTGCTGGCATATGGCTTCTCTTCCGAGCCTAATTAGTGCTACCTATATATGTTTGTGTATGTGGCTATTCACTGGAGCATGGGCATCTTATCAATGACTACACCCCATAATGATTCTCCCTCCTATAATAGCTGCCAAGTACCAATAGTTCCTCATTTAGGGGTGGGACTCTGATTCATGCTTGAATTTTGGTTCTTTTGATCATGTTGTGTGGGTTTTGTCAAGGTACATATTATAGTTTCCAGTCTAGTGTTTTGATGGGATTTCTTAATATGCAAAAAAATGGGTCTCTGTTTTTTGTGAACTCTCTTGGATTCCTATCTTTTTTCTTTGTTCAATTCCAATATATTGGTTTTGATTTATCATTTTTACATTATTAATTATTATTCCTTAAAAGACTGTTTTCAAATGAGAAAAAAAAGTGGATCTGGCTAGGAGAGGAAATAGGGAGGAACTGGGAGTAAAAATTATAATCAGGATATATTATCTAAAAAATTATTTTCAATGAAATAAAACAATAAAAGACATCATGCTACATTATGAAAAATTCAATAACAATATTTTTCCAAATATTTTAGGAACAAGAAATATATTTAACATAGCAATAATTACAATGTTATTTTATATGAGAAAACTTGTTTTCTTTACTTATCATTTTTTAAGTTACTAACTTTCTTCTTTATGCTAAATTACTGTGAAGTAGCTCAACTTGTAGGTGTACTCTGGCTCACTGTATAATTTTGTAGTTGTTCTTCTGCTTGCTAGAAACTTGTGAACTGTAGAACCTTAATACTGCTTTGACCATATTAAAAACCTTACAACATGGCATCATGTTCATTATAATGGTGTTTCATGAGTCTTTCCTATATGCAGGATAAAGTCCAAGACTTCCCAAGAAATAAAAATTTCATGCTTAGTGTTCCATGCCTCTTTGTCCAAACACAACTTATATAATAAAAATAGATAGGCAGATTATAATACCTATAAGCTTTTTAGAAAGCTCTTATTATCACAGAGAGGTCTTTTTATGTAATATAATTGAGTAAGGCAGAAAACATTTAGAAGTATTTATATTTATAGAGTATTTATCTTGAATCACACTGTAAAAACTGAAATAAAACATTTTTTATACATTAGAGAAAGATTTTAGAAATTATTCTGTGTGAAATCTGAGGGTTTGCTTTTATAATATATTGTTTATTTAGAGGCATTTTCTAGTTCATTGCCTTAACCACTCATCCACTACTATAGAGCTTTAGAGGCATTATCAAATCAGATGTCTTTTCAGAAATATCATTCCTTGTTTTAATTGTCATTTGCAGCAACCTTTGGGTTCTACCAACCACTGCTATTGACCAGCAGTAGATTACTGAGGCTTAAAATTGCCCCTCCCCTTAAATAGCTACTTAGTATACAATGGGAAAATCTGGAAGCTTCTTACACAGAAAGGCATAATTTCAATGACCTCTATCTGGTGAACTCTTGTTTTGACTTCTTGGATAGTTTTCTATTTCAATTATTTCACCATGAATTCACAGTTCATGGATCTTCTCCCCCTCCTGCCCCCTCCCCTCGCTTTTTAACCAAAGGCCTTATGAATGTAAAAGTTTTCCACCAGGGAGATCCACCCCAAGGCCTGAAATTTATTCTCAGTTAATGTATAATAAACTGTTTGGGCTGAAGACTGGAGCATCTGGCCAGTAATGTAAAGTAATAGTAATATAAACTCGGTATTTGTAAGTCCTTGATTCACTACTTGGTGATGATTTTAATGCTGTAAAATACTCACTGGTATTCCTAGAAACTGGTCTCTATTGCCTTTTATCTCATCAAACATAGATTTTTTTTTTTTAAAAAAAGCAGTGTTCACTTATAGTAATTGCTTTAGAAATTTTTTGTGGGTTTCATAATAGCAAAGACCAGAAAATAGTTTGCAGTAAATTTTGCAAAAAAAAAAAAAATATTTTTTTCTAAGAGATTTCTCTTCAAAATGCTTTCTAGTAAATGCACTCCTGTGATCTATTCTTATAATTTTTTACAAAATTCTGGAAACAACAGTATTGCTTTGTTCAATTTTGGCCAAGAAAACCTGAGCTTGTTGAAACTATATTTTTGCTGAAGAAGTTGCTTAGAAACTCTGTTCCTGGCTTCAGCTATGAGATCTGTGTTGGACTTGACTGCCTTATCCTGGGAGTTTCTTAAAAACCCAACCTGTCTGGGGGCTGGAGAGATGGCTCAGCGGTTAAGAGCACCGTCTGCTCTTCCAGAGGACCCGGGTTCGATTCCCAGCACCCACATGGCAGCTAACAACTGTCTGTAGTTCCAGTTCCAGTCAAACACCAAGGCAAATAAATAAATAAAGTTTTTTTTTTTTTTTTTAAAAAAAAAAACCCAACCTGTCATACCTCCATGAGCTTTTAAACTGATCAAGTATCTCCCACCCATCTAGTTGGGCTGTTCTGTGTTTAGAGTCTGTTACAGGTTAATATCAGATTATCATGAATGCTCATTTAGATACTCATAAACCACTGGTAGTGATCCAAGGATGCATAACAGAAGGCAATAAAAGGAATATATTTTTATAAGACTGTTAAAGTCATATCTGTAGAGAACACAACCATTTATTGACTCATTCTCAGTGTTTTTTTGCAATGTCTTTTGTGTACAACATGGTGGAAATGCAGTGATAAAGCATACATTTCCATTATTTTCTTCCTCCTTTTTGGATAATAAGACTAGTGGGAAATTGGCTGCACAAAGAAAACTTATACTTATTTGAAAATATTATTGTATAAAGGGTTCCAAAAAGTGTTCCTTCTGATTGTTCCTCTTTAGTCCCATGAACAACCTTTCCTTGATCATAACTGTTGCCTGTCATTTGATCTCTGGGTGTGTCTGCCATTTTCCATTTCTTCATTAGCAGACTTGGTGGGCAGAGGGATCGTAGCATAGTCATAACTAAACCAGTGGTGACTGAAATACAAAGATCATGTTTCCTCTAACAATCATGACAATTCTTGCTTATGGAGAGAATCTTTTTCTTAAAACATAGGCACAGAGTTTTGAAGTCATCTTCTCTTTCTGCTGTTTCTTCTTTAATAGTGTACTTTGTTTCCTTTTGTCATCATTGTAGCTTGACTACTTCAAAAGTATTTGTCAAATGCCTAGTATAGTATACAAGACAATTTTACATTTTAATCCTTTGAATTTTTGTGGGACACAAAGTTGTACTTTACACCCAGTCTTCATTTTCTTTACCTATCATGGGAAAACTGTGTTCTTCAGTAGGTTTTATTTATCTATCAGTATTATTTTAATAGTATTCAAATATAGATGCACATACAATTTGAAAGGGCTCCAAGATTATCTAACTATAATGCTGATCACTTTTGTAATTCTTTGTTGAGCCTATCCAGTATAAATTGTACTGCAGCTAGATGGGAAAGTTGGATGAAAATTTAGTTTTACCATCTACGGCTACTTTTTTTTATACTCCAAAACCAGATGTGTATGTCAATATTTACACATTCTAAGTCACATGCAAGACTGACTTGGCCAGTATCCCCAGGTTTGACTTGTCTCTACCCACCTCCAGCATCAAGTTTACAGGTACATGTTGCTCCTGAATCAACATTTTGTAAGGGAGCTAGGAACTCATGTCCTCATTCTAGCCTGGTAAACAGTTTTTCATTTACCTCTCCTACCACTTGGAACCTTAGTTAAATGCCTAGAAAATTTAGGAGAAAGATTTATGCTGGAGTAGAGCATCTTGGGCACAAATCACCAACCTTGAACAAGAGTGATTAGTAAAAAAAAAAAAAATGTATGTCTACACCATTTGATTATAATGGCCAAACATTCTACATAGCTTAAAAGGATGATAAAGCATAACTCATTTACGAGTGTTGAAATAAAAACTGTGTTTGTGGCACATCTAATTAAGATGATATTAATAAACTGGTTATAAATGCTATTTTTCTTGGTTTGTTATAGGGATATTTTTTAAATATAAAATTTCTTTCAGAGAAAGTTTGAAGGAGGAAATAAAACCATAGTAGAAATCCAGCTACCACTAATTATATGCTGTAATTTGTAACTTAAATGTATACAGTATTCTAATATGGCTGTTACACAAGGTGTTTCATGTGCATAAATGAATGAGACAGTCTTAAAACATAGAGCACACAGCACTGTTACAGTCTTGTATGTGATAGCAGAGGAGGAAATGATGGGATGTGTTCTAAGTTTGTTGTGACAGGTCCCACGAAAATCTAAACTTCTATGGTAGGCATACTCACCCACAATTCCATTTAAATTAGAATTAAGATGGAGACCTGGCAGTCTTTGCTCCATTCTATCTTATAGCTACTAATGCACAGTTCTGGTCTCTTTTCTGCTTATTTTGAGAAAATGTAATTATCCTTGAAGGTCCACCCATAAAATCTCTCTGAACTGTTTAGTAGAATTAATGCATTTTGCCATTGTAACATTTTGTCTATATTACTAGTTACTTTGCTTACCACATTTTATTGTGAGATAAGTAATTTTTTATTGAAAAAACATAAGTAGACTCTTTAAAGTATGTTAACAGTGGTAAATAACACAGTTTTGATAGCTAATAAATGATTTATAGCAGCTTCCAATACACTTTCTCCGATTCCACAAATTAAAAGTTATGTATTAATTTGAAAGCTTCCAAATTAATATTTTGGAATCACCAAAGAGGTAGTTCAAAGTTCAAAGTTAGCCTAACTTTGGGGTTGGGCTGATTGTTAAAACCCTGGCCTATTTGTTCATTATTTTAGACTGAATGAAAATGGAAGAGAATCTCAAAGAAGGTGAGAAATTTGCTCAAGGCCTTGCAAGAAACACATGGTAAGATTTGAAGATATAATTCAGACTTTGTGAGTTAAGATTCAGGGTTTTTTTTTTTATTATTTTTGTATGCATATGCAAGTATGCATGTATGTGTGCATGCATGTAAAGGACAGACATAGACATCAGATGCTTTCTTCTTTAACTCTCTTCTATATATACATATATATACATATGCATATATGTATATATATATGTATGTATGTATGCAGTGTCAGTGTTTCTCACTGCACAGACAAGTTGCTGATTTGGCTGTTCTCTAACTAGCCAGCTTGCTCTGAGGATCCCCTATCTCCATCTCCTACATGTTACAATTATAGTTAGAGTTTTATTCCTGCTAAAAATTTAGGGGGTTCTTAGGATCCCAACTCTAGTCCTTATGCTTACATGGCAATTTTAATCATTGAGTCATTTCCCCAGCCCTTAGTTTTCTATTTATATAAGTTTTTAATAAATAAATTACCATCAGCATCATTTCACAGAAAAATATACATGGCTTTTGAGAATATATACTTATAAAATTCTGGTTTCATCTTGTTCCTCATCAGGAATATAGCATCTAACCTTGTAGATTAGTTTTCTGTAAACTATCTCTCTCTCTTCCAGGCTATTTTCAACCTAGGAAAGTGTCAGGTACATTTAGAAAAGCTATTTTTGTTTGTTTGTTTGTTTGTTTTTGTTTGAGATGACTCTGAATTGGTTAATTAGTTCATTTTCTAGGAAAATCTCAAATTAATATACTTTTAATAAAAAAGATCTGGAACCTCTAAGCTCCCAGCAGTTGCACAAAAGCTGCACATTACTTGATGTGAGTAGGGACCTGGGCCTGCCACTATGTGGGAGGAGAATGAACTCACATAGAAAGTCAAAAAGTTGTTTCCCAAGCAGCCAAAAACAGACCTCTGGCTCAGCCCCCTCACATTGTTAAAATTAAATGTTCAGCATAACTTGAAACATTAGTAGATTAACATGTCAATACATTTTCCACATCACTGCACAAAGGTAAGCTCCAAGAATAAAATGTACTGTTTAAGCATTTTAAAAAGAGATATAAAAATTACAGGTAAAAGCAGAGAATGACATAACTCTAAAATGAGCTATTTTGGAGCTGAGATTTAGTTACTCACAGAGGCCAAATGTGAGCTCTAGCAAATTCCTTGACACCAGTATTACTGATTAGAATGGACTACTCCCAAATTCATCTTTGAAATTGTAATCCTTAAAACCCTAGACTATAGTAGTATTTATAGCCAAGAGATGAAATTGAGTTAAGTGTATTCTCAGAGTGGTCTTTCACTCAATGCAACTATTGGTCTTATGAGAACATGGTCAATTTAGAAAGAGGGAAAATGGTGTGAGGACACAGAGACAAGATGATTAACTCAAAGTAGGAGAGGGGGCACACTCATAGGGAGCCAATGTTGATCTTGCACTTTAACCTTTCAACTGTGAAAAAGTGAACCTTTGAGCCATTTGCCATGTAGCATTTGGTTGTGGCAGGCTAGTGCAGTCATTAAAGCCCTGATAAGTTTGATGACATTTGAATTTATTCCTCTCTATCCCTATCCCTAATTCCAGTGATATTCTAGAGTTCTAACTTTTAGGACATGAACCTATAAATTCAAGCTAACATTGGTATCAAGGAATTTGTTAGAGCTTAGATCTAGAATCCACAGGTAAAATCTCAAGTCCCAAAGAGGAGGGTCTTTATAGAATTATACTATGAAGCTTTCATGCTGTTAAAAGCTTTTTTTTTCAGATCTTACATTTCCAGTGAAATGATGACACACTGTCATTAGCAACAGGGAACTAGAAATGAAACCACCACTTTCATTTTCAGGAGCATGAAACCAACATGAATATGTGGAAAGATGGGTTACAAGCACCAGCAGTTTGTTTTAGGTTGGGCAGTATAAAAGTGACCACTGAGGAGTCACAATTGGGTTATGTACTGAGAATTCTAGGAAATTATACTTCATGTATGATGTTTCATTAGTACATCGAGCTAATAATGTATTAGAATATTGTACTGTGACACAGTGAACTGACATTCATGAAAATAAAGTCATGTTATCTGTATAAGTAATACAGACATGGGTCCCTATTTCGCTTGTCTCTTTCCCTTTTCTTGAAAATAAAATGGCAGAATGTAGAGTCTGTCTTATCTTTCACATACAAATGAGCATTAATAGGGCTTATCATTAACTTTTTGTAGAAGGTGAACTTTAAATAAGGCTTAGGATAATGCAAGTTGCTCAGAAGAGATGAAAAATAGGGTGACAGATGTATTTGGGTTTGCTGGGCCTCTCAGCATTATGCCAATAAATGATACTGGTATTTCTGTATGGGTTTAAAATTTCTTGATAACATGTAATAGCTCATTAAAGCATAGAAGGAATATAAGGGTTTGGAAATTAGTACTATGATGAGCTGTCCCTTGATGTTATATCATGATAAAAACTTCAAAAGCAATTGGATTTTGTAGTTGCACTTCCCCCTCTGTTGTGTCATCCCATTTAAAAAAGAGTTTACAAGTAATGTAAGTTCATTTAAAACCCCTTTAAGATACAGAAAAGTCAAATTTATTTATTTATTTATTTATTTATTTATTTATTGCTTTATAAAGTATAGCATTCAAAATCTTACTCCTGACTGCTTGGGTGTGTTGTATTTATATTTCTCAGAACATCTTTGCCAAATTCTAATTGTCAATCAGGTCAGAATTTCAGCAACCTCAGCACCAGTATTAGGCTATAGCTGGATAATTACATCTGGGCTGCCCTTATGCTTTCCAGAGGCTTGTTAAGGAACCCTTAGTCTCTATCTAAAAGACATCTGTGAATCCCTATATCCTAAGTTGTAAGCACCAAAATTATTTCATTTTGTTAAATTTTCTTAAAGGAGAAATTCACCCACAGTTGATAATCACAGACCTAGGTTGTTGAAAAGATGCTTTGAAGATACCTGAGAAAAATGTGTGGATAAGACAAGCAGCTTGCCTTCAGAACTAGAAAAAAGACTCTGTATTCACACTCAGTTTGTTACCATACTATTTCCTTACTTATTGAGTTATCATGTTCAAGAAAGAAGTTAAATTAAGGACAGAGTGAAAAATGTCTATGCAACATGAAGAGTGAGTTGTGACATTAAGACTGTGAGAATGGTGGAAACTTGGGCGATCTAGAGCCAAAATTGTTATGCTTAGAGAAAAAATGGACCCATTTATATTGATGTTAGTTTTCACATACATTAACTCCTTAGATCAGTCTTAATATACTATATCACAAAATTTTCTGCATGTTTTGGAAGAAAACAAAATACAAACAAGAGCTAGTCTACAAAACCCAGAACATGAGGACTTTCTATTTGTCTCCTTTTGTTTTGTTGTGACAAAATCCTACACATAAAAGGGGAAGATGGAACTTCTTACTTTGTTTCCCAGTTTAGATAGCTTATCTCACCATGGTAAGAAGAGTAGAAAAATCTGTATCACAATGAGCCACAAAACAGAGAGAGGGGTCTACAAAGTAACCAGGGACAATATACCAGTAAACCCAATCTCTACTAAACTATACCTCCAAAATTACCAGAACCTTCCAAAATAGTATTCACTAGTTAAGGATCAGACATTCAATATGTGACCCATAGTAGACTTTTTAGATCTAACACACTTAATTGACTAACTACCTAGCCACTTCTCTATAGCTCTGTGAGATGCAGAGACGATGTGGGACTTGCTTATGTTTACAGATGAGTTGAGAAAAAAATTGTTGATTCTCTGGACAATGTTCTTTACTCTGTTTTGTACTACAACAACTACAGTAGCATTTTATAATGTGCATGTATATTAGAAATTCTAATATATATACACATATATCTAAATATTCTAATATATACAAATATTATAGAATGTATAAATATGTATAATATATGTGATCCATCTGAGAACACATAGATAGTCTGAGATTGTATGACCTTGCTTAATATTATATACAGCTATACATTCTATACATATTTTTAAAAAGCAGATTTTTTTACACAAAATAATTCTAATTGCTTATCCAAATTGTAAGAATAAATTTTAAAACTTACTTTTTCTTTAAGTTATGTTGAACTTATAAAAATTTTATAGAGTAACTGGAGAGAGGACAAATGAACATTCTAAGTGGGGTAAACCTTCTATTCTTGATGTGATAAATTTTGATATTATTCACTATAGTCTTTGTGCCTCTAAACATGAGAAAATACTATAAATCATATTAGTAATTAAGAGATTTTACACACACACACACACACACACACACACACACACACACACACACATACACAATTTCATGGTATGAGCAATTTGCTGCAGTTCAGGCTTTAGCCAAACCTTTGGGAGTGATTATTTTTCATATTGTGCATACTTATAGGAAATTATTTGTGTGACCTAACAGACATAATAGACTGTACAGTTTTTGCCTGTTAAAATTTAATATGAAAACCAGTTTCCCAATGGGAAAAGCACCAGACAACTGCCTCAAAGTTAAATTAATGAATGCTGGTTTCCCCATCCTTTTTGGTCTCTTGTTGAGGATTTTCCTTTCCAGGGCTCCTCCAGGGCTGCTACCTTTCTATTCAAGACTCGGGATCCTGTGCTACATTGTTTGAATTTCCAAATTCTAAAAAGGTGGCATAAAAAAGTGAAAGACATTTTTATTTTTTACACCAGCATGGTGTGTTCTGAAGTACAGAATCCTGGGAGTTTAAGGATTTAAAACAGTTCTGATATTATTACTAACACTTCAGCCCATGCTTCAGTTAATCAGGAAGTAACATCTTTCAGCATATTCTTTATTATTCTATAATGCAATTATAGAGTCAGTCTCTAAATCATTTGGTGGATAAACAAGGGAATTATTTTGAAGCATTTAAGATCATTTGAATGTGCCATATGTGAAACATAAAGGGCCCATGTTATTGCTGTCATCACATGTGTAGATCTATTGATCATGGTGTCCAAGAGCCTGTCACAGATTTATGTGGCTTAGGTTTTAAAATCACACAATGTTTTCTCATCATTAACGCTCATCAGATAGTTGCTTAAAACAGAACAGGTTCCTAAGTAAA
This sequence comes from Sigmodon hispidus, assembly GCA_004025045.1. Lineage (NCBI taxonomy): Eukaryota > Metazoa > Chordata > Mammalia > Rodentia > Cricetidae > Sigmodon > Sigmodon hispidus. The sequence continues at coordinate 24,345 of PVIH01018988.1, forward strand.
CTGGAATCAGGCTAAGGCAACATGTGATATACACAAACTATAGGTGTGTCAACAGATCTTGGTTGTTAAGTTACCTATGAAGAAGTACCCTCAATTAAGGAACTATTTCTGTCACATGGGTCTATGGTCAAGTATTATTAATATACATTTTTTACAGTGTAAACTAAGCAATATTGAAAAATAAACAAGAACCATTTATAATATTGGTTCGTAGCTTGTTTCTTTTATTGTAAAGATATTTTATTAATCTTACATTCAAAGATAATATTTATGCTATTTTTTACACACTTTCTCCATTTTAACAGAATTTTACATTTGGAGTCTGTCTTGCAAAATAAGTTGCACTGTTTAATATATTAATACTCATCATTTCCTAAGATGGCATTTGAATCTAATGTAGCTCTTTAAAAGAAGTATTTTATATCACTGGCTATTCATGTATAGCAAGAACACAACAGAAATGATTTGTTATATAAAAACTGTTATTAACTGGTTTCATTGAAGGAAGGTTTATATTTACAATAAAGAAGGGTCATGTAATTTACCATATTTTTATTATGAAAACTCCAAAGCACTGAACTAAATTTTTCTTAAATATAAGTAAGAAGTCTGGAGGAAAAATAATTCTGGGATTGGTTTATCTAGAAACATAGTAATGTTCATACTATTTATATTTTTTTCTACATTATTGGTCTATCAACTTGGGTGGATTATCTTCTGACTTCATAGTTGTAAAATGGCTGCAGAAGATCTGACTGCCATCCAAAAATGTTCAAGCACCTTTGGACATTTTACTTGCCTGAATTGAGTTCCAGACACATTTCTAAATAATTCATTGACAAGGAAAGACATTGACCATGACTTTCAAGATTTAATTAGGATTCACATAGTAGTGCTATTTCATCTTATTCCAAGTAGCCTGACTCATACTGCCACTGACAATATTTCCAACAAGATTAAGGTTCTGTTTTAGTTAAAGAAAAGCCCTAATAACTTAAAAAGCAAAACCATCTATCATGATAATCAGATAAGGATGTTTGTTTTGAAATTTATGTATTCATCATCACCAGATAATTACTTGCTAGAACTTCTTCATTCAATTTGGTTAAAATTAGTAGATCAGTAGTTGCTAAAGGGACAATAAAAACTATTCTTAAAATAATTTGACATAGTATTTAAATACTTCTAAAACCCTTATTACTTTCCTCCTTTTTTGGTGTGTGTGCTATTTGTTCAGAGGAAACTTGCTAGAAGAACATTATGTGATGTTGTGGAATAAGCTTATCAAGAAGAATGGGTATGCACCTCATAGAACATTTTATAAAAGGAAAAAAACTATGAAGATATGAATGCTTTATTCATGAAAACATGTGACTCAAAAATATGGGTATGAAAATGGCCTCATTCTTTGTTGAGTACTCTCTAATAATAAAAAACAAAATTTATCCCCTCATCCAGATATTGTACAAATTATGACTCAAGAAGTAACAAACACTTGAAGGAGTACTTTAGGGATTCTGCAAACACAGTATTTGAAATTATTATTTTATAATGTTTTGACAATTTCATACATACACAAATAGAAAGTATTTTTATCTTATCCACCCCATAATTTCCCTCCAATGCTGTTGACAACCCCAAAATGTCTCTCCTGTAACTTCATTTTCTCATTTTTATTTTTATTATTATTATTACTTTAAACCATGGAGCATAATTGGTGCTATCCATATGAGCATGGGTTTAGGGTCATCCACTGTGGTATGGAAAACCTATCAATGTATACATTCTCAAAAAAGATGATTTTCCTTCACTCCATTAGCAACCATCAGTTTTCAGATGCTCTACCACTAGAGTTGGGACATTGGTGACTTCTCTCCATCCACACTGGCTTGATGTTGTGCCGATTACTACTGTTGCTGTCAGCTCATAGGTACAACATTTAAGTCATGTACAAAAAAACATGGTTATTTTAAATCCTGTCTTAAATAATTTATAGACTATAATAAATACCATGCAGTAATAAATAGTAAATACAACTTTAACAGGTTGTAGATTATAAATTCATTCTTCCAGTTATTATTTAGAGAAACAAGTCTCAATTAACTATTCCACATATAGCTATACAATCTTAAATTTTCTTGTAAACTTCTATGAATTGCAAAAGTTATGATTCTATGCTAGACTCACTCTTCCTAATTTAGAATTGCACATGTTAATGCCTATGAAACTGTGCAAATAATTTTGTAATGTGTGAATGACTCACTGTGCTTAATTCTAGGCAAGAATGAGGAACTAAGCAATATAGCATAGCCTAGGCACACATCATGACAATGTCGCAATTTAAATGACTAGGGGAAAGAGAGGGGGAGCAAGAGGATACATGAATAAAAAAAGACTTTATTTTATAAACAAAACCAGAAAAGAATAAGACTACATAAAAATAAATAAGTAAATACATTTTTAAAAAAGATTTTAGGTAATATTGTTCAAAGTACAGTGAATATATGTCTGTGTAGTGCTTAGCCACAAATGGGATATGTATATTATATCCCCTACCCAAAGCTTAGGGAATATTGCCAAAGAGAAGGGGCAGAATATAGTAAGACCCAGAAGTCAGGAAGGACTAGAATGAAACAGTGTCTTCTGAAAATAATACATTTATGAATTCATTATAACATCCTATACAAGCCCTGCACAAGATAAAGCTGGTCAACATTATAGCATGTAGGGAATGTGGATCAAAGTTCTTAACCCTAAATAAAGATCTATTGATAGCTGGTAGATACTCAAGAAGAGAGATTCAGTTTTCTTTGAAGGTGTGTCTCCTGTAAGGTTAAACCCCTGGATATAGTACAGGGGTTCTATATCCAGAAGCTAAAGGACAACACAAATTGTTGTTTATTTTAAGAAAGACATAAAGTATGAAGTGAAATAGTAAAAATGAAACTGAAAGAAAATAAAGGGAAGAGTTGAGAGTAAATATGACAAAAACACATTGTATAAAATGTGCAAAGAATTAATAAAAATGTTAATTGTTATAATCTAGGTAGATTAAACAGTGTAAAGCTAATTTAAACAATTCTGTAGTTGAAGTTTAAGGTCAAGATGCCAACATTTGTGTGTGTGTGTGTGTGTGTGTGTGTGTGTGTGTGTGTGTTCTTAACAAGGGATGAAAATAAATTTCTATCATTTTAAGCAGGTGAATTCCATCTCCAGATATTACCCTGGTGGTTCCATATAGCCCTAATTGCTTCACATTGGCTTGTATCAAAATATAGCCTCCATGTTTCAGGGTTAGGGCTTCAACATATGAGTAGTGGGTCTCAAAGTTTGACTAAAAAACAGATACTGTGGTGGTTACATTTTTACCCCCAAATAAACCACTGTCACTTTTCTCTCACACTCCTGAATCAGGGAAATTGAAGAATTTCCTGCTTTGCTGTGGAATTATGCTCTTGTACACTGTAAATATTTGTCATTGTAAATATTACTTTAATAAAATGAAGATTCGCCAGAAGCTAGACAGGAAGTAGAGGTGGACCACCAGACCAGGAGAATTCAAAGGGCAGATAACAGTGAAATGCAGAGGAAACAAGATAAGAATGCTGCTCTGAGAAAAAGGTACCAAGTCACATGGCTAAACATGGATAACAATCATGGGTTAGTTTAAGAGTAAAAGTCAACAAGCAATAAGCCTGAACCATAGGCCAAACAATTTATAATTAATATAAGCCTTTGTGTGATTATTTGGGACTAAATGGCTGTGGGACTGGGCAAGTGGAACAGAGAAACTTCAGACTACACTGATTATGTGGAAAACTATTACAAAGTAGTTACTATTTAAAACTACTTACTTCAATGATTTTGAGTTTTTCAAATTCTCTACAGTTCAAATTAACTGGAGTAACTAAGAAATAATTCATTGCATTCATTCTTTGTATAAATATGAACTTACATTGACTTACTCTGTAGTTTTCATATATAATATATTGTGTTAATAAAACATGACTAAAAATTAATATATTCTTTTAATTTACCTTTTGAATTAATTGTCCAGTGTGAAATTATGATCTCATTAAATGTTTTAGATGTTCAAGTATGAAAAAGGACATCTACAAGGGAATGACTCAGGAATAGGTGATGGTGTATAACTAGTTTGGATTATTTTATAATTTATTTGATTTTTGGCATGTAATATTTTGCCTTTAAGACTGAGAGCACTTCTCATGAAGACTTTGTTTACATCTAGTTTTAGGATATTGCATAATAAGAATCACCATGGCAACAGATAAATCTTTTGGAATCTGTAAACTCATTCTTTCTATGTGTGACAGCTGAAATAACATGAGGGGCTGCAAGCATCTGCCAGACCAGATACTCATATACTGGAAAAAATAATATTGTATTATAGCTGGTACTTAATAGGGACATCCTTGCCATTTTCCATACCCTGTCCCCTTTCTTCTACTTCTCTGTGATTTGACAGTAAATTTAGGCACTAATCCCTTTCCTCCCTGTATTTTTTCCTAAAATGTCTACCTTCCTGTGAGACCTACACTGCCCCAGACAAGATTTATTTTGCTTTTTATTCTTGTTTGCTTAGGTCTAAAACATTTGTCTTTGATGGCAAAAAAATAAATAAACTTGAAACCAATTCAATTCTATCAAATCTATGGAAACATGGATTAAAGTTTAAATATTTAAAATTGATTCTCAAATCTAGGAACTTCTGGGCAAATATAAATGACACTAAAAAGGGATTTTACAGGAGATGGTGCTTGGCAGCATCTGCATGGAAACAAGAGTTAAACCCTGGCTCAGGTCTCTGGAACTATATGTTTCTTTAAATCAATTTCCACTATATGAGAATGCTCAAAAATGAATAAATTACTAACATTGTCCTACCTGCCATTTCTTGTGTTGCCTATAGATGACAATGGACACTAGTGACATCTCTAGAAATAAAAACTGGAACAAGAAAAATAGGTTTTGATCTATTTGCATTCTTCTACACACTACTATCCAGTTGTTAAAAATACTTTTTTCCATTAAATATTTTTGGCCTCTTTGTCAAAAATCAGGTGTTCATAGGTGTATGGATTAAGGTCAGGGTCTTCAATTCAATTTCATTGATCCACAATTCTATTTTTATGCCAGTACCAGGCTGTTTTTATTGCTGTAGCTCTATAGTATAGCTTGAAGACAGGGATGGTGATGCCTCCTGAAGTTCTTTTGTTGATCAGGATTGTTTTGGCAATCCTGGCTTTCCTGTTATTCCATATGAAGTTGAATATTGTTCTTTCAAGATCTGTAAAAATGTGCTGGATTTTGATAGGCATTGCATTGAATCTGTAGATTGCTTTTGGTAAAACTGCCATTTTTACTATGTTAATTCTACCTATCCAAAGCATGGAAGATCTTTGCATTTTCTGATAAGCTCTTCAATTCCTGTCTTTAATGACTTAAAATTTTTGTCAAACAGGTCTGCTACTTCTTTGGTTAGAGTTACCCCAAGATATTTATTGCTATTTGCAGTTATTAAAGAGAATGATGTTTTCCTTATTTCTTTTTCAGAACTTTTATCTTTAGTTTATAGGAGACTTATTGCTTTTTTAGTTAATATTGTACCTGGCTACATTGTTGAAGGTGTTTATCAGCTGTAGAAGTTCCCTGGTAGAATTTTGTGGGTCACTCATGAATACAATCATATCATCTGCAAATAGAGATAGTTTAACTTCTTCCTTTCCAATTTATATCCCCTTAATCTTCTTTTGTTCTCTTATTGCTTTAGCTAAAACTTTGAGAACTATTGAATGGATAAAGGGAGAGAGGACATCCTTGAGTTTAGTGGGATTGCTTTGAGTTTTTCTCCATCAAGTTTGATGTTGGCTGTTGGCTTCTTGTAAATCGTCTTTATTATATTTAGGTATTTTTCCTGTATTCCTGATCTCTCCAGGGCTTTTATCATAAAGGAGTGTTGGATTTTGTCAAAGGCTTTTTCAGCATCTAAGGAAATGATCATGTGTATGTCTTTTTTTCCTTCAGTTTGTTTATATGATAGATGACATTGACAGTTTTTTGTATGTTGAACCATCCCTGCATCTCTGGGATGAAGCCTACTTGATCATGGTGGATTTTTTTTTTTTGATATGTAGTTGGATTCAGCAATTTTTCTTTAGTTTCTATTGTATAGAACAGTTTGATGAGAATTGACATTACTTCTTCTTTGAATGTCTGGTAGAATTCTGCAGTGAAATTATCTGGGCCAAGGCTTTCTTTTTCTTTTTCTTTTTTATTTTTTTTCTTGGGAGATTTTTAATAATCCATTTAAAGAACGTGGTTCGGAGCTAAAAAGGGAATTCTCAACTGAAGAATTACAAATTACTAAAATGCACTTAAAAAATTCTCAACATCTTTAGCCATCAGAGAAATACAAATCAAAACAACCTTGAGATACCACCTTACACCTGTCAGAATGGCTAAGATGGAAAACACAGAAGATAACCTATGCTGGAGAAGATTCAGTGCAAGGAGAACATTCCTCCTTTGTTGGTGAGAGTATAAACTTGTACAATCACTCTGGAATGCAGTATGGCACTTCCTCAGAAAACGGGTAATCAATCTCCCCAAGGATCTAGCAATACCATTACTGGGAATATATCCAAAGAATGCACATTTGTACTCCAAAGGCAGTAAGTAGCTCAACCCATGTCCACAGCAGCATTATTTGTAATAACAAGAACCTAGAAGCAACCTAGATTTCTACTGAAGAAAGGTTTAGCAAACTGTGGTACATCTACACAATGAAGTACTACTCAGCAATAAAAACAATAACATCCTAAAATTTGCAGGTAAATGGATAGATTTGGAGAATATCCTTCTGAGCAAGGTATCACAAGCCCAGAAAGATAGGCATGGGATGTACTCACTCATAAGTAGATTTTGGACAAAAAGCAAAGAATACCCAAGCTGCAATCCACAATCCCTGAACAGCTTGAGATCAGAAGGAACCTAAGCGAGACATCCAGGGATTCACCTTAGAAGAGAATTAGAGAAGATCTCATTATCAAACTGGGTTCATAACAGGTAGAGACCAAGGAGAGGTGGGAACAAATCATGAGAGAAGAAGATGGCTGAGTGAGAGGAACAACAAAGAGGGAGGAAAAAAAGAAATGGATATCTTGATAGAGGAAGCCAATGCACAATTGGAAAGTGACTGGGTACTAGGGAAACTTCCAAGAACTCACAGAATATCCCTGTCAAGGTTTCTAACCAATTGTGGATGGGGTTCCTAAACAGGACTTCTCATGTAATCAAATGAATGATCACCCTAAGTGTCAATACAGAACCTACATCCAACAATGAATTGAGGCAGAGATCCATGGCTAAGCACTGGATCGAGCTCCAGGTCCAGCTGAAGAGAGGAAAAGAAGAATCTATATAAGCAAGGGGATAGGGATTATGAAAAGGAGTCCCACAGAGATGGCTGACTGAAGCTCTAGGGAGCTCTAGGGAGCTCACTGAATCAAGAACAGCCACTGGGGAACAAAGGCAAAATGAGGTAGGGCCTCTAGGGTAGGAAACCGTTGATTGGCATGGGCAGTATGTGGAACCTCTATGGGTGGGATCAGAATTTGTTTCTGTAAATGGGCTTGCACCTTGGAGCCCATTCCCTGCTGAGTGCCTAACTCAGCCTTGATATTGGTTGGGATGAGGAAATTGGACCTTCCTGGAGTGGATAAGCCATGTTGTGCTGACCTATCTTGGGACTTCCTGCCCTTTTGAGGGAGGGGATCATGTTGGGGGAGGCTGAGGGCAGACTGGGAGGGACTGGGAAGGGGGAAGGATGGGTGAGCAAGGAGATACAAGGGAAAAAAAGACCTGTTTTTAAATAAATAAATTTAAAGGAAACAAAAGAAGGTCTGATGTGCTGCTGTTAAACTAGAAATAGCTAAAAAATTTTCTGTCAGAAATAAAGATTGAGTAGAAAATGGGAGTAAGAGATCTATGAGGTGGAACAAAATTAAAAGCCCTGATGGTAACTTCAACACTGATTAGACAGAGGCTGGCAGATATCTATGAGTTGTAGGAAAGCTTGCTGGTCTGCACATTGAGTTCTAGTTAGACAGGTTTAGTGCAACATGGTGACAAAAGCAAAATAAAACAAAAATCTGTAACAGTACAGTGACCATACACATGATGGTTTGCCAAATCTATGTCTTTTTTCTACCTTTTACTCCAGAGTAATTTATATTTATATGCTTTTCAATTTCCAAAGTACTATGACTTGGATTGTCAAAAATAAAGAAGATTATAAGAAAAACTATTTACAATAATCGTAAACAATACATATAAGCTATGATTACATCAATAATGCCCAGTCCATTAACAACTGACAAATTCAAAAAATATTCTATTGTTCATCCTATTTTGGTGAGTCCAAAATTGTACCTAATTCACTTTCTAACTTGTATTACCAACTGAAAACTATCTTTTGATATCTCTCAGACTTATATACTTTATACCTCTTAGTTACTTTTCTAAAACTGTGACTAGGGAAACTATAAATATAACTATCTCATCTTCAGTTCCCTCAGAAACTTGAGAAGGAAATAATAGTAACTAAGTAAACAAAAAGTGCAAGTATGTGACTTCCAAGAAAATATAAAAAATGACAAAATCAGCTGACTGCCTGGATAATCACCTAAGGTTCTTCTATAGTGTTGGGGCATCCATCTTCAACCTACATGCCTAGTATATCTGAAAGACTTATCTGTGTGCTTTGTAGACCAGGCTGGTCTTGAACTCACAGACTTCCTCCTGCCTCTGCCTCCCAAGTGCTAGGATTAAAGGTGAGTGCCACCACTGCCTGACTCTGGCCTTGAACTCACAGAAATCCAGGGGATCTATGCCTCACCAGTGCTGGGACTGCACAAGGCTTATGTTACAAAAAGAAGGAGAAGGAGGAGGAGGAGGCTAAGGAAAAGAAAGAAAGAAGGAAGGAAAAAAAGAAAATACATTCTAAGTAAAAGGACTTTTGCAGACAGGGTCAGATTTATTGCCATGGAAGGCATACAGGTTGTAATAAATCATCTGTAAAGGAATTACAAAATATACCTTTTAAGGGATAAAGAAATGGCCCAATAGTTAAATGCACATACTGTTTTTGTAGAGGATCTGATTCAGTTTCCAGCACTCACTTTGCTTGGTCAACAAGGGTTAGTTACTCCAACCCCAGAAAATTCAGTAACTCTGGCTCCAAGAGTACTCCACTCATGTGCACATTCACCACACTAGCAGACATAATCACACTAACTAAAAATAATAAAAATAAATTTTTACAATTTTAAGTGAGTTTTAATGAAGACATTGAAAGTGGCTACATCATATGACAGAAAATCCACAGCTTCTAGTTTACAATCTTCAAGATTTGAGTTTTAGAGAAGTCTAAAAAAACTGAGAGCAATTAACATTTCGTTACACTCTTGACAATACTGTTCATTTCCTAGTAGTTTTGTTGATGTTGTTGCTATTTTTTTCATAAGCACCTAGATGAAATTACATTATCTGGGTAGGTGTCCTTTTTCTGCCTCTAAGAGCATCAGTGTATCCTGTGTACTCTTTTTTGTTGTTGTTGTTGCTAATTATTTTGCACAATTATTGGCTGTAGGTAGGGCTTTATAAAATAGCAGTAAACAAATCAAGGCAGAGACTAAATTTGATTGCAGTTATGAGAGATTGCTAGACACCCAGGCTGACAAGATTGAGAACCATTTACTTATTAGGAAGAAGTTAGGAATTGCTCACTCTCTCGCTCCATTCCCTTTAAAAAGCTAAACAGCTTCTGAAGATGAAGATACTCTTCAAGTGTGCTCCACTCTATGGATAGAGTAACCAAATCATATCATGTTTTTATTCACAGTGCTATATCTATATTCTTGTTCCTTTTGAACTTGCATCCTTTTTTTTGTGAGAGACAGAAAGAGGAATCAATGGTAAATACTTAAGTATGAATGTTTAATTTTTCTTCTGACTTAAAGAAATCACACATGTCTAAGTATCCAAATTTAGTCTCTCAAACAGAAATTTTGCCATTTTTCAAAGCCCTTTTTTTCACCCAAACCAGCCTTATTTGTGCCCTCTAGTGGTAGAAGCATGAATGTGTGCAGTGGGATCAAAAAAGCTGATTGATCCCTCAACCTCCATCTTGGTACATAACGATTCAGTATCTATGTACCTAAATAATAATGTGAACCATATATATGTATAGAAAAACATATAATTTAACTGCATACTTTCCAAATGCATTGGAATTTTTATTGAGAATTTTACTTTGATTCTGCAGAGTTGAAGTTCTTAAATAGCAGATTATTTGTTGTTGTTGTTTTGCTTTTTGTTTTGTTTTTAATGGTTCGTTTGTTCACCAACTTTCTTATAATCTTTGAGAAAAATACTCCCATTTTGTGGTGAGTTCAGATGTTATTGAGGAAGACCTAGAGGAGTGGCTTTGAGATCTCCAAGACCTTAGATGGAAAGTGGCCATCACTCTTTGAAGACCAGTTGCAATCTTCCTGCCCTTTCTGTTTGTTCCCCACATTTTCAGAGAGAAGATTGCCCCCACCATTGCATGGGACATTTCAACCCTTTAAAAACTGCCTTAAGGTGCAATCTTATATCACTGAGTGTTTCATATAAACCCCTTAATAAGTATTAATTATTTTATATAATCAATTGCCAAAAAAATAATTCTTACAATACCATTTTCCATAAATGTGCTTTTCTGAAATCAGTTTCCTGGGAAATTTTAAATTGCTACCATCAGTCAACAAATGATTTACTTTTATTTGAGGAGTCTCATTACAAACTGCACAGAATTGAAAATTATCTTCCTCAATACACCAGAGATTAGCTCTGATAGAAAATGTCCCAGAATTAGTAGATCATGACTTCAAGGCCACAGTAAATATCTCCTAGCTTGATACCTAGCTTTGTTTCCCTTCTAAAGCAACCATTGTGTATGTTGGTCACATTTATTTTCTTGTATGGCCAAAGTTAATTGGGCCAAGAATAGACTACTTGTCTAAACAAAGACAACTAGAAAGTTCCTTTGGGACTTTTGAAACTAAAGCTGGGAAGGAAAATATCTGATGTTAATATAGCAACCCTTAATAACAAAGACTATATTAGTCTCTGTTTCCCTACCTCTATCTCCCTTTCTCTTTTTCCTTCTAACTGCAACTTCTGCTCGCCATGTTTACTACCAGTAGAATTTAATAAGATGTTTGACATCTAATAATGGAAGATAATTTTGGTCACTTTTGCCAGTCTGCATTGCATTTATACTGACATTATTTATGCCTTCTGTGGACTTGGAGAAACAATATATTCTGAGGTTATTTAGGTTAATTTGAGCTTGAACTTTTTAAAAAATAATTCTAAATAAAACCTTCACAAAATATTTTATGCTATACTATGTTATTGTCAAATTGTTTCACAGTCTAATTCGTAGGTGTGACATTATTAAAGAAGAAATAGGGTGCTCATTAATATTGTAAATGGTTCATGTCACAAAATTGTGAGCTCTATTATCTTCTTTTTGAAGGGTTCTTATATTTAGTTTCTGTTATTTTATCTTCATTTATAAGCACCATCTTTTTACTTAATACCTTGTTTTGTTCTGTTTCCTCACTCCTTTTAGGGGAACAAAGTAATGTTAAACTAGAAAGAAACCATAGCACACTCAAAACATTGTGTTTACACTTTCCATGCAATTTTTATCCTTTTATGACTAAAATTGTGAAAAGATTAAAAATATGTCTTCTTCTGTAGTTATTTTTGAAATGAAAGTAGGAGAGATAGAGAAAAAATCTCTGGCAAGGGAGACACATGCCTCCTTTTCTTTGAAATGATACATTGAAAATTAGGTACAGAAGTCACATAGCCAGCATTGATGAAATTTAACAGTGAAATAAATTAACATGGGCTGAATCGATTAAGAACACTGTGTGCTCTTGCAGCGTACCTAAGTGCAGCTTCCAGAATTCATGTGTTAGCTAGTAAATGTCTGTAACTCAGTTTCCAGGGAATCCAGTGCCTTCTTTTGACTTCTACAAGCATCAGGCATGAATGTGATGTACTTATGTGCATGCAGGAAAAACACTAATAGTCATAAAATGTTATCATTTATTGTCTATCATATATCTGATAGATAATAGATGGATAACAACTAACTTAAAATGTTTTCATATATACAACTTTTAAAGATAAACACATTATTGTCAAAGTTTAAAAGTTTGCCCAAGACCACACAGCTAATAAGAATCTGTGCTGTCTTTATTTTTTTTTCCTTCTTTATTTTGTATTTATCAAAAAAAAAAAACACAGTAAAAAGAATTTAAAATGTGGAAGAGTTAACAATAACTATACAGAGGATAAGAATGATAAGCATGGCTTATCAAGGGTGGAAATACAAATAAGATTGCTACACATATATTTTCTTTGTGTTCATCTTTCCCTCTGAATTTTTTTTTCCCTGTATATCCTTAT
>PVIH01018989.1:0-36792 GCA_004025045.1 Sigmodon hispidus
TGATATGTTCTGTATTTAATAAGGTTTGGTTGGAAGTCAGTGCACAGAGCCAAGCCATGAAGATTAGGAAATGATGACCCATGCCTTTAATCCCATCAGTGGAGCTGAGGGTATGTGCAAAGATCTTTCTGGATCTCTTTGATTTCAAGTCCCAACAGAAACAGGTGTGGTGGCAAACACCTTTAGTTCCAGCACTTGACATCCCTTTCTGGAGATCCCAAGCCAAAGGGAAGAACTCCTGTTTCCTCCATTCTTGTTTTCTTGTTCTCTGCCCAACTATCTTACATCATGGTTCAACTTTTCTACTGCTAAGATTAAAGGCCTATTTCCAAATTACTAAAAGCAGAAACATGGGATCATAAGTGTTGGGATTAAACGTGTGCCACCATTGTCTATCTCCCTTAGGCTTTGTACTCACAGAGATCAAAACAGATCTCTGCCTCCCAAGTGCTGGATTAAAAGCATGGGTCACCACTTCCTGACCTTCATCACTTGACTCTGTCCTCTGATTTCCAAGCAAGCTTCATTAAATACACAATATATCAGCACATACAAGGATCACTGTTTATTTTATTTTCTCAGACAGTTAAAGAATTAAAATGCAGAAAAAGGCTGGAGCAAAAAAAGTAGGAGCAGAGAAAACCTCAGTTGCAGCAACAGAATCAGTAGATGAAGAAAGGACATCATAGGAGTGAAATACACAGAAAGGGACACAAAGAAGATAAATTTGTTCCAGGTTTTCTGTGGAATGTTCAGGAATGGGCCTCAGGTGGATTTGGGAGCCCATTTACTCCATACTTATTGTCTGCAATCATTTGTTTCCTTTTATATGTCCCTGATTGTTAAGTTTATGATAGTTTAGATCACATCTATCAGAATATATTCCCCATTATTTTTTTATTTAAATAAAAAACATGAGGTGGCATAGAATTAGTTGCAACACTGAGGCACAGAAGCTTTGATTGAAATAATGGTGACTAACTTGTGACAGGTGTTGTTTGTATGTCACCAATATCAATTTATTCTAGGGAGCTCTCTGATTGAGAGCACCAGAAAAGAAAGAAAACGAGATTTTCAATGCTCACCTTCAAAGGGCAGGACAGAATAACAAACTTTTTTCTTTGTGTATTTGTGGGTAAATTGAAAGTGAGAAGCTCTGTCTAAGGCACCTGCTGAGACAGTAGAGAAAAGATTTGCATTATAAAGGAAAGGAGAGAAGCAAAGGGACTATAAATGTATTGCTGTACTCTTGGAAACTTGTTTGAGAAAAATAATGACTTGAAGCATTTCAACTTTGTTTTCTTTTAGTATTTTTATACTTATGAATCTCAGCTATAATTAGTTATTTTTATTTTTGTATGTTGCTTGTGCATGCTACTTTTCTGATATTTATTTTTAAAAAAGAAGAAAAGTAGGAAGGAATAAAAACCTTATTCCTAAATGAGAGACAGAGAGAGAGAGAGAGAAAAAGAGAGACAGACAGACAGACAGAGAGAGAGAGAGTGAGTGAGAGAGAGAGTTTTTCCCATGAACAAAGTGCAAGTAGACTTCTCCTCTGTAGGAGAACTCTCTGGTACTAGGAATCCCAGGTCAGACACTACTTACTTCATAATAATACTCCTTAACCCCTGCCAAGGGGTTTCAAATTGTGTCCTCTTTCACAGACTTCGTATTTTGGCTCACAGTCCAGTAAAAGTCACATGCTCTATTGAAGGCCATGCTGGTATTAGGAACTTCAGGTACATGGAACCCTAGAGATTATACCATATCCAGAACCCCAGAGGCTATATCTGTTTCCAAAACTCCAGAATCTTGGAAACAAAGTCTAAAAATTCACTGATCACCAGAACCACTGGCCTCTCAGGCCAGAAGTATAGAGAATAAATGGAAAGGAATGTAAAGGGGCATGTAAGAAAGATTCACCAAAACAAGATAAAGTAATAATAAACTCAAACCATGATGAACAGAATCCAGTGTAAAAACACAATTACCAATACCGATGGCAATATGATATCACCAGATCCAACACAGCAGAAATAACAAGAAAAGGATCTTAAAATAAATCTTATGAGGATGATAGAGGCCCTTAGAGAGAAAATAAATAAACCCAGGAAAACCTAAGCAAACAGGTGAGGGAAATGAATAAAACCATTCAAGATAAGAAAATCAAAATGATGTAGATGAACTTACTTCAGTTTCAGCTTACTATTATACAGGAATGAAACAAAGAAATCATTGATCCAAAGAAGACTGTTTAAGTTTTAAAAATGTTTTTAAAATGTTTTAAAAACTTGCAAATAAATATCAGTAACCCCATAATCAGTAATATTATGTAATACTAATATTATGTAATACTAATACATCATTAATACTACATATTAACAAAGCAGGCCTTTCCCAGAACATTCTCAGAAAAGTACAATTTGAATACAATTGCCTGACAAATTCTATTCATTATATCTGGAAATGCATAAAAGCAAAGCAGAAGGCCATATCAAGATGAAGTGTACATAGACCAGATTAGGTTCTATAGCTGAGTTCTAACCACAAAAAAAAGAATAAGCATAAATTATAAATTGAATGTAAATGTTTGTTGCAGGGAGCACAAATTCACATCCAAACAATCCAGGGAACAAAATTCACTAGTGATAAAAGGACCTATGTTTTCTTTTCATGGAGGCTCTTTCAGAGTTTCTCAAGAAATTGTCCATGATGCACCATCTTTTCATTATGTTATGACATCAAGGTGACATTCAAGGTAAACCATCAAATAGATTCAATGGTAGGGTCATTAGATCATATGGGAGTGCTATTTAAATGTTTTAAAAAATCCTTATGATGATTTGCCTTACTGTCATATCTACTGATATTACAATGAGTAGTTTACCTCTCTTAGAGAGATATTTCATTATGATTTTTATAGGCACACCCTTTGTAATTAATAGCACTGAATATTTTTTGTCACATACATATTAGCCATCTGTATGTTTTAACAAATAGTATTTGATTTCATCTATTATTATACTCGAGTTTGGTTAGACATATTGATCTATAATGTTTCCCATTTTTTAATTTTGTATACTCATCTCACTTTTGTATCAAAGTTATGTTAGCAGTATAGAACATAATTGGGAATGCTCTTTCTTTTATATTGTTCCTTTTTTTAATTTTTAAATAAAGTCTTATTTGTATCCACGTATCCCCTAGTTCAAAATCCCTTCACTCTCCTGCCCCTCCTGGTCACTCTTTCTTACTTGGGATTTGTTCTTTGTCTTTGATCCTGTATAATGAAATAAATATTTTATTGGATCTTCAAATTCTTTATTAAAATTCATCAATTTGAGTAGAAAAGATACAAAAGTATTAACTTGTCTGTTTTATAATATTTGCTTTTCTCTCTAAAAATATTAACTTTAATATTGTAGTCACAGGCAAATCAGGCAAGATGATGAAATTAACTCTGTTGTGATTATCTCTACTCAGAAAACAGTAGATGGTCATACTGGAAACCACATGCTCATGTCTACATCTCCCATCTTTTCTCTGAACAGTGATGTAGGATAATGACTTTCTGAAACTTGTATTACAAGAGAAGGAGTTCAGGGAAACTTTTTTCCCTTGGATCCAGTGAATAGTCAGTGTCAGATTATAGAAAAGGGCCAAAAGTCCACTGTTTTTTTTTTTTTCTTCCACTTGTCAAAATCCAGCTTATATTTTTCTTTGCAGTAAAATTGTACTTATCACACATCTGTCATGCTGCAGGTAATGTTTTTGACTGTCATAAAACTTTTGAACAATTCTACCTTTCTTAGTAGTTGGATGCAAAGCAAATCCAATAACACATCAAAATCATATACCATGACAAAGTATACATTGTTATAGAACCTGTTAGTTTTCGACTGATTGGTAGAAAGAGAGTGGGTTCTGATAGAATGGTGAGAAGGGAGAAACTGGAAGAATAATATGAAGAGAAAACCATAATTAGTTATATCATATAAAAATTATTCTTAAGAAAAGGAGAATAAATAAAAATATATAATCTAAAATAAATAAATAAGAGCTTGGTTGTCTTAAAAATTATCTTTTTTCTATTATGAACATCATAGTTATCATGTTATTACAAATATTTGACAATACCTAAGGAATCAAAACAGTAAACATTCACTAAGATGGAAACACTGGAAGTAGGAAAGGCTCATCAGTAATCCTCTTAATTTGGTTATGAACCAGAGGGAATGCACAGAGAAAACATAGAACAATATGACTACTCTAAGCGATAAGTTAAATTTAGAACTAAAACCTCTGAAACCATGACAAAATTTTGATATTTTATTGAAAATGTCTTCTCTAACAAAGTTATTTTGATAGAAGGGTAAGATGAGACATGGAAATACAGGAAAGGAATCAAGCTCATTTTATTTTAGTGTCTTTTCCTCCTTTTTCTCTCCTCTTCTCCACCTCTTAGCCTCTGTGTTTTCCTCCTTGTTTTGTCTTTCATGATACTTCATAACCAGCTAAATGTATTTCACAAGGTTAATTATAGCCAGATATTTTTCATCCTGCCTAGCCTGAGGTCCTAATGAATCTCTTCAACACAAGGTCCCACAGCCACTTATAAAATAATTGCTCAGAGTCTTAGTTAATTATAAACTTTTGTATATGGCTCAAGCTTATTATTCACTAGTTCTTACACCTTAACTCACCCATTTCTATTAATCACTTTATTGCCGTGTGTTCTGTGACTTCACATGTGTCCCATTACATCTTGCATCCTGTGCATCAGCTCTAAGCATCTACTCTGACATCCTTACACTTTTTTGTTCTCTGTTTCACTTTTTGATTTTTCACCTGGCAATGTTCTGCCTTGTTATAGGATATAGTAACTTCCTTATTAACCAATAAGAGCTACATATATTCACAGAATACAGAAAGACCATCTCATAGCAACTAAAGTCATTTTAACAATGTATCAGTATAACCCATCCTTCTGACAATTGAAGAGAACAACTATACAATTATTCCTATAGTGTCTTAGAAATAATTTCAGTGGGAATAAATAGTATGCATGATAAACTTCTAAGGAAGCAAATTAATTCACAAAAATACCTCACTGTCATGTATTATCTATAAATGTCAGGCAAATATAATAATCATAATGAATGAAAAATCATTGAGCCACTTTATTTTAGATTACATAAAAGGTCAAGGTATCTACTGTCATCACTTGTATCTAACACAATAGCACAGATACACCACACCAGTTCTATTAAAAATGAACAAATAAAGAATGAAGTAAAATTTTTGCTGATAAGACTAACATACAAATTTATAAGAAGAGAATTTCATCACAAATAATTATAAAATTTATGCATACACAAAGGGTAGTAAAATAGCCCTTGGATGATAACAGGAACACAAGTAAATACAGACTTCATCTGTGTCATAATACCAACTACATTTTAAAAAATATTCCTACATGCAGAATTGTTTTAAATGCATGTTTTTAAGAACATTGCATTCACGTCAGGTGTCCTCAAAGGCCTGAAGAAGAGCTCCTGGAACTCATCTGAAAGGTAGCTGTGGGTCACAATGTGGATGCTGAAAATGAAATACTCTTCCAAAGTATCAGGTGCTCTAACCTGGTGGACATTCTCTCCAGCTCTCTAAACTACTTTCAGATGTATATTATCACCAGTTGGCACAAATATTAAATGTATTACAGCTAAGATTTTTGTAGGTGTTTCAAAAGTTGATTAGTTCAGCCCAGAACTTTTGTAGAAAATTCAAAGACAGAAAAAGTGAGAAAATGTGAATAACTTTGTGACTTGTTCTCTTTTGTACAAAATCATAGTAATTAAGGAGACACTTACTCTAGATAGATAAACACATATATAAATGAACAGTCATAAAGCAAACAGTAATATATCTTATCCACAAACGATTAAAAAACAGAAATAAAGATAGATCACTATTGTTGTTTGGATGTTATGTTTTGCTTCTAAAATTCTGCTGTTGGATATTAATTTTTCCATAATAAGACTTCTGAAGCCAAGAT
This sequence comes from Sigmodon hispidus, assembly GCA_004025045.1. NCBI lineage: Eukaryota > Metazoa > Chordata > Mammalia > Rodentia > Cricetidae > Sigmodon > Sigmodon hispidus. The sequence goes on from PVIH01018989.1 coordinate 6,056, forward strand.
CCAAATAGCCCTTTACTCTCTATAATTTCATATGAACAAACCTACATTGCACTTTACACAGTGTTAGTAAAAGTCATATAGGGTGGGAAATTTTTTAAATTCTTATAAACAGAACAGTGGACATAGGAACCCAAAGAATTCTATTTGAAGGGCTGCAGGCACCTGAGAGTATCAGCACACAAGCCTGCAGTTTCAAGGAACAACAGAATGTCACCATGTTACAACTTCTACTTTCTTTGACATGTGCTTTAGATTTTGTGAGAAAACCAGGAATTATTTTTACTGATAGATTCACACAAGAATATTTTATGCCATTTAAATGATGGTGTTTAGAAGTTACTTACTGAATTTAAATGATGTGTGGTTGAAATGTCCTCAGACTTCTACTTCACTCTATAACTTCAGCTAATGATAAAACTTTGCATGGAAAGACTGTATCCTGTGTTAAGACAGAAAAATATTCTGTAGAGCTAGAGATGAAGAGAAGAGAAGATATTTTGAGTAAAGAGAGGATTATTTAGCCACTCTGTGAGGTTTTGTAAATAGCCTGCAACATCTGAGAAACATTTCTTTGTGAGTAATGAGAAGGAACAACTAAGACAGCCCAGTTTCTCACTTCTGCTTCCATGAGGTTTATGTTATGACTTGTATCACTGTGGGAGGAAGCTTAGCATATTGTAGACAGAAATAATCTGCAACATCATCAGATTCCAGGCTATTAATGGTGAGAGAAAAATCTGTTCCAGACCCACTGCCACTGAACCTTGATGGGACCCCATCTGACAAGCTATCTGTACCATAGATCAGAAGCTGGGGAGCTTTCCCTGGTTTCTGTTGGTATCAGTTTAAAGCATAACCAATGTTTTCACTGGCCTGACAAGTGATGGTGACTTTGTCTCCTAGAAATGCAGACAGGGAGGATGGAGACTGGGTCATTTGGATATCACATATGGTACCTAAGAATAAAAACAATAAATATTCTCAAAGTTAAGCAAATTAAGACAGGGCATCCCACAAATGCCAGTCAACAATAATCACTGTATAACACAAAAATTCCCATTTTACCTGGAAACCAGAGCATCAGGATGCCAAGGATCTGTGCAGGGGCCCTCAAGACTGTGCTGAGTCCTGACTGCAATGACAACTACACAGGGTGTGACTGGTATATAAAGAAGTTCTCAGGGCTGTGCAGTGAGTGTATGTAAATCATTGGGTAATAGATAGGGCTGGCACAGCTGCCAAGGCTTCCTTCTTTCTGTAACTGTGCACATGTCCTGTGTCCCTAGATTCCCAAAGTCAAACTAGGAAATGCCTACAGTGAATGCATTTTTTCTTTTAAAACTATGAATAATATATTTGAGGTTTATTTGAAAATTTTTATGGTACATGAGCTCGCTTTGAATAACTTATTTTAAAAATATATTAGTTGTAATATAGACAAATATCTGACTGCCAGTGATTATACAACAGAGTATGGACTGTTAAATACTTAACTCACTCAAATAATGTGTATGGGTTAATACATATTGTGTCACTACAAAATGTTTATTCATTTTTGAGTTTTCATTTCTATAAATAAAGAATAATTTATCAGAACAATTTAGAATTTGTTCTTCTTCCATATATTACATCACAGTCACAATTTCTTTTCCCTCCCTCCAGTGTCTCCCCCACCTCCCCTCCTCCAGAGGTCCCCCAACTCACCTCAGAAAAGAGCAGGCCTTGCAAAATCATCAACCACATATAATATTATATGATACAATAAGAAAAGACATGTAACATCACATCAAGCCTGGATGAAACAACCTAATTGGAGAAAAAGGGTTTCATGTGCAGCCAAAATACTTAGAGGCAGCCACCCCTCATTATTGTTAATCCCACGGAATCACCAAGATATTCAGCCATAAAGTATATGTAAAAGACCTATATCAGACTCATGCAGGCTCCGGATCTCTCTGAGCCACCATGAGTCTTGGTCAGCTGATTCTGTGGGCCATATTCTTATCATATCCCTGAATCTTTCCTCTTTACAAGACTATCAAAACTCAGAGTAATGTTTACTTTTAAGACCCTGCATCTGCTTCATTAGTTGCTGAATGAAGTCTCTCTGGTCACTTTGATGATCTGTGAACTGCAATAATAACACAGATGTTAAACATAAGCATAAGATGGTAAATAGAAGATGTTCCCTAAAAGTTCACTTACAGGAAATTCAGCCCTCTAGCACATGGACTAACAAAAGATGTGACAGATCAGTCCTTTCCCTTAGCTTCTGGGTCTGTGCCTGGACATGAATAAATGATTGGTGTAATTAAAGGTTTTTTTAAGTGTAATACGTTATTTTAGTTGTTCAAATTAGGCATATGTGCAGCCTGATCCAAGTACAAGGTTTCAGGATAGAGGAAAGAATTAGAGAAACACTGGATATGTGCTTCACAGAGTGTAAGGTATGGGACTTAGCCAGGGGTGACACCTTCAGTGTACTTCCCAGCTTATCTCTGTCTCTGTACTAAATAATGTCTCCCTGATCTGTACACAAAAGAAAGGTAATGTGTCCCTTTCATAAAGTTTTGGCTAAGTGGGGAAAAAAGTGGTGATGTCACTATTGTGGGTCACTCATGATATGCACTTTGTCACATTAGTAATATTGTAGTCAGTAATAATGTTATCAAAATGTGAATATATAATATGCTAATTTAATAATTGCTTACATACAGGAGACCTAATGTTCATCTTTTTCAATATTGGTATCCTCCTTAAGTGAAATACACTTGACCTGAGAACTTTTTTCTTTTTTTATTATAAAGTCTCATTTTTTATCTATGTGTGGAGAGCTGCGTTGTACCATGCCCTAAAGGTGGCACTGGTTTCCGCCTTCCACCTTCTGACAGTGAGTGCTCTCGGGAGTAAACAACTCCTTATTGGCTGTAGGTGAGGATGATGGCTTACTTCTGCACCTCAGGACCTATGGGCGATGTCCACATGGCTTACTGGGATTGGAAGCCCAGAGGGTATTTAGCCATGTACGGACTTTCCCCCCAGGGTTGTTCATTGTTCGTCTGAGAGTGAGAGTGAGTGAAAGACAAGAAGACATCTGAAAGGCCCAAATAAACTGCAGAGAGAAGGATCCGGTGTTGTGTCTTCCTTGCTGGCGAGGTTCCTTGCACTCAACAAGTGGCGCCAAAACCCGGGAAGATAAGAACTAAACTCGAGCCAGCGAACGACAGGATTCAGAACTCTCTGCAGTCGGGGGTGGGGGGGGTGCACCAGTAAGTCCCAGGTGAGTTGGGATCTGCAGTTAGAGCGGGGTAGTTCTGGCCTATAGATAAGGCAGAGAAGAGGGAGCTCACCAACGAGTGAAGGTAACCTCTTGCAGCTGTGGACCCACAGAAACCTTGAGCTCAAAGTGAAAGTAGCACAGCAGTTTTGGATCAAAGTGAAAGTAACACAGCGGTTGCCAATTTTGGCTTAAAGTGAAAGTAACAATTATTGCAAACTGGAGCTCAAAAGTGAAAGTAAAAGAAGTAGCAAGGCTAGGGCTGGTTGGTAAAGGCTCAAAAAAGATTTTTTAAAATAAGGAGTAAAGGTCATATAAGGATGGAGTCTTCAACCTCATGTCCAATTTTTCTGGCTCTACAGGAGATGTTACAAACTAAGGGCCTGGAAATTAAGGAAAGCACATTAGAGAGATTTTTTAAAGGAAAGTGACATTGCATCTCCATGGTTTGCTGTCACTGGCTGACTAATGGTGTCCTCCTGGGAGAAGTTAGGGCAAGATTTAGACTTCGCCTATGAGCAGGGAATTCTAAAGGCAGCTGGGAGATCCATTTGGAGGGTTATTCGAGGTTGTTTGGACAGTCAGAGGTGCTGTGAGGCAATTGAAGGGAATCAGGTCGCTTTAGAACAGTTAAAAGAGGAAAAATCTGACAGGGCACACAGTGAAGAAGCTAGAGGCCTTAGAACTGAAGGATCAGATTCCAGGGAAACACAGGGATTTAGAGGATTTTCAGCTTTTGGACCTTGAGAGCAGTAGTTCTGAAGAAGACCTATTAAGGTTGGAGGAGTCAGGAGAGGAAAGAGAAACTAAGAAATTGGTTTCAAAAAAGGAAAAGAGGCTAGCCCTGAGGGAATGCTTGCTTCCTGGGAAGTGTGGCCCTCTGCTGTCCACTCCCCCAGCTTACTCAGATGGAGGGGGTGGCTTTGGCAGCCACGAACAGTCCTTTGACCCTGCAGAATGGAGAAAAGTGAGACAGGAACTGGTGTCAGCACTGCCTGTGTTCCAAGATCCCCTGGAGAATCGTTACAAAGATCCCCTGGACTTTAAAGTAATCAAGTCATTGGCTGAATCAGTAAGAAATTATGGCATTACCACCTCTTTCACGTTGACACAAGTGGAGGCATTGAATAGATACTGGTGCTGACAAAAGCATTATAGCAAGGAAGGATTGGCCCTCTGGATGGCTGACTCTAAAATAGCCAAGTCTTCCCCAAAGTAACTCTGAACAAACTATTGTTATTACCTCCTATTCCAGTTTTTTCAACACAATCTTGTCATTCCCATCATCTGGAAAACTGAGAAACCAGCATGGGTCCCACAGTGGCCTTTGTCTTTAGAAAAATTGAAAGCAGCCCAAGAACTAGTGCAGGAACAGCTAGAACAGAAGCATATCATACCCTCTACTTTGCCATGGAATACACCTGTATTTGTGATTAAGAAACGATCAGGAAAATGGAGATTATTGCATGACTTAAGAGTTATAAATAATCAGATGCAACCTATGGGCCCGGTAAAACGAGGGCTTTCATTGTTGACGACCTTGCCTTCACAATGGCATATCATAGCAGTAGACATTAAAGATTGCTTCTTTTCCATACCTTTATTTAAAAATGATACAGAAAGATTTGCTTTCACGCTTCCCACATGTAAACATGAGGAGCCTGATCAGAGATTTGAATGGGTCGTATTGCCTCAAGGTGTGGCTAATAGCCCTACTATGTGTCAGGTATACATGAGGCATGCCCTGCAACCAGTGCGTGAAGCGTTTCCTAAGGTGTGCTTTGTCCATTATATGGATGTCATACTGTTAGCGGGAAAACAAAGAGGTGAGGTAGAAGAAGCCTATGAAGTGCTGGTGAAAGCACTCCAGTGCCGAGGGTTGTTTATTGCCCCTGAAAAGGTACAATTGTCTCAGATTGTTGATTATTTGAGAGCAAGGATTGCTCCTCGAGTAGTCAACCCCAGAAGGTAGAAATAAGAAAGGACAATTTAAAGACTTTGAATGATTATCAAAAATTATTAGGGGATATAAATTGGGTTAGGGGATTTTTAAAATTGGCAAATTATGAGTTAAAACCTCTATATGACATTCTTAAAGGTGATCCTGCCCTAGATTCCCCTAGGTACTTTACCAAAGAAGCGCATCAATCTCTACAGTTGGTGGAAGAAAGGTTAAGTCAGGCATGTTTGATGCAAGTACAAGAGGTTCAGAAGTTGTTGTTATGTATATTGCCCACCTTTAGACAACCTACAGGGGTGCTGTGGCAACAAGGACCTGTACTATGGATACACCCTAAGATTTCCTCAAATAAGAGCATCGAGCATTATCCCACAGCTTTTGCTGAGTTGGCCCAGCAGGGTCTTCAACAAGCTCTACAATTTTTTGGTCTGCTCCCGGAGAACATCGTGGTGCCTTTCACTGCAGTGCAAATTTCTGTCCTGTGTGCCACCATTGATGACTGGGCTATGCTCCGATGCTCCTTCCCTGGTGAATTAGACAACCACTATCCACAACACCCATTAATGACTTTCATTAAGGAGCATCCTGTTGTTTTTCCAAAGGTGACAGTTACAGAACCTATTCCTGGTGCAATTAATGTGTTTACAGACGGCTCTAAGACTGGAGTAGGGGCATATATGGCCCAAGGCCAATCACCCATCCAATGTCAATTTTCTCCAGGAACCCCTCAAGTAACAGAACTTCAAATAGTATTAGAGGTTTTTAAAGCCTTTTCTTGTGCATTTAATTTGATTTCTGATTCAGTTTATGTTGTTAATGCCTTGAAAATTCTTGAGGTGGCAGGTCCTATAAGGTCTTTCAGTTCAGTTGCAGGTTTATTCTCTCAGTTACAGGATCTTATTAGGAACCTCTCTAAGAAGTTTTTCCCCAACACATTAGAGCCCACACTGGCTTACCTGGGCCTCTGAGCAAAGGCAATGCCCTAGTGGATGCCGCCACGAGACAAGAATGGGTATTTACTGCCACACCCATTATACAAGCCACAGAATTTCATCAGTTATACCATGTTAATGCTAGAACTTTGCAAAGTAAATTTCAGCTTTCTAGGCAAGTGACTAGGAAAATAGATTTGGATTGTTCACATTGTGTGGAGTTTCAGCATTCCCCGTCATTGGGAATTAACCCCCGGGGTTTGCTTCCTCCTAAATTTGGCAAATCGATGTGACACATTTTTCTGAATTTGGCAACCTCAAATATGTGCACGTGTCAGTTGACACCTGTTCTGGTATTATCCATGCCACCGTGCTAAATGGAGAGAAGGAGCATAATGTTATCGCTCACTGCCTTGAGGCATGGGCAGCCTGGGGAAAACCAATGCAGCTTAAGACTGATAATGACCCAGGATATACCGGAAGTCAATTTACAACCTTTTGTGCACAGATGGGAGTGCAGTTGGTCCATGTCCTGCCCTATAATCCCCAAGGGCAAGGCATAGTGGAAAGAGCTCGCCGCACACTCAAGAAGTGCCTTATTAAACAGAAAGGGGGAATAGGCCATGGCCGTACCCCACAGGAAAGACTTTCCCTAGCTCTATTTACTCTTAATTCCTTAAATTTGAATGCCCATGGGGCTGCGGCAGCAGACTGGCACGCCAATCCAGGCACTATGCAGAAAGGACTGGTGAAATGGAAAGACATCCTCATAGGCTGCTGGTACGGCCTGGACCCTTTTTTAGCATGGGCGAGCGGGTCTGTTTGCATTTTCCCCCAGGATAGAAATGATCCAGTTTGGGTACTAGAGCGTCTGACCAGGAAGATTCAATCGGAAAAGGTAAATGAGGCCAGGGAGCAAGCAGACGATGCAGAAGCTCCTGTTGCTGGCCCTGAAGGTGCAGATAAGTGCTCAACATAATCACAGCCATTTCATTGGATGCCATAGGAGCCACAATCCATATCGTACAGACTGCGCAGACTTTGAATGCGGTCTTGGCTAATGTAGTATAGACTCTAGACATACAAAAGAATCTTATTGCCCAGCTAAAAAGGGGCTTGATGGTTATTAATCAAAGGATGGACCTGGTCCAAGAGTGGATTGATACTCTGGCAGCTGGCCTAGCTTGGCTGTGAATAGAAGTTTCCAGAATTATATGGGACTGGTGTACAATATCAGAACTTTATTCATGCTGCAAATCTGTCTAAACAGTTGTCAAGTTATCTTTTAGGAAATTAGACTGGTGAATTCGAAAACTTGATGGCAAAGCTGAAAGTGACCATGGTGATCATGAATTCTACCGGAGTGGATGCTGGACCTGGCAGAGGGTCTGGTGTCCTGGTTTTCCACCACTGTGGATAACCAGAAAGAGTGGGCAGGAATGGGAGCTCTGGCAAGCCTGGTGGTGCTGATATTCCTAGTTTGCCTGTGGTGCATTTGCCACGTTAGGTTCCTTCAGTGTCGTGATGCAGCCATAGTTGTCCAAGCATTTTCAGCCATTGGATTCGGTCAGTCCCCCTAAGTTTGCTTGACCTCCTTAAAGGAGAAGCCTTAAGAATGTTTTGCAGGATGCAAGGCCTAGCAATGCACGTGAGTACTCTGGCTTATGGGAACTCATGAGGAGTATGTCTGGTTGCACGCAGGTTGACACTCAACTGCCTGCCTCTGTGAAAAGGGTGTCGGGCAGGTCAGGGATTGTCTGGGTGGATGACACCTGGAGCAATACCTGTACATGTTCCTTTTGCACTTCAGAGACTAGACCTCTGCTTCTGCCTGCTTTTCTTTTCTTTTTTTTTTTTTAATAAAGATGGGGGATCTGTAGGAAGCTGCATTGTACCACACCCTAAAGGTGGCACTGGTTTCTGCCTTCCACCTTTCTCGATGGTGAGTGCTCTCGGGAGTAAACAAATTCTTATTGGCTGTAGGCAAGGATGGTGGCTTGCTTCCGGCGCCTCAGGACCTATGGGCAATGTCTATGTGGCTTACCTGGATTGGATATCCAGATGACCCAGTCTCCATCCTCCCTGTATGCATCTCTAGGAGACAAAGTCACCATCATTTGTCAGGCCAGTAAAAGCATTGGTTATGCTTTAAACTGGTACCAGCAGAAACCAGGGAAAGCTCCTAAGCTCCTGATCTATTTTACAGATGAATTGGAAAATGGAGTTTCATCGAGGTTCAGTGACAGTGGGTCTGGGACAGATTATTCTCTCACCATCAATAGCCTGGAATCTGATGATGTTGCAGATTATTTCTGTCAACAATATGTTGAGCTTCCTCCCACAGTGATACATGTCATTACATAAACCTTCATGGAAGCAGAAGTGAGAGATTGGGCTGCCTCAGTTGTTCCTTCTCATTACTCACTCACAAAGAAATGTTTCTCAGATGTTGCAGGCTATTTACAAAATCTCACAGAATGGCTTAATAATTCTCTCTTTACTCAAAATATCTTCCCTTATCTAGCTCTACAGAATACTTTTCTGCCTTAACACAGGATACAGTCTTTCCATGCAAAGTTTTATCATTAGCTGAATTTATACAGGAAAGTAGAAGTCTGAGGACATTTCAACCACACATCATTTAAATTCAGTAAATAACTTCTAAGTACCAGCATTTAAATGACAGAAAATATTATTGTGTGAATCTATCAGTAAAAATAATTCCTGCTTTTCTCAGTAAATCTAAACCACATGTTGCATGGTGACCTTCTGTTGTTCCTTAAAACTACAGGCTTGTGTGCTGATACTCTCAGGTGCCTACAGCCCTTCAAACAGCATGCTTCTGGTTTCTATGTCCACTGGTCTGTTTACAAGTATTTAAAAAATTTACCCACCCTATATGACTTTTACCAGCACTGTGTAAAGTGCAATGTAGATTTGTTTATATGAAATTATAGAGAGTAAAAGTCTGTTTGGATCTTTGCTTCAGAAGTGTTATTATTGAAGAATTTATATCCAACAACACAATTTTAGAAACAAAACATAACATCCAAATAACAATAGTGATCTATCTTTAATTCTGTTTTTTTAATCATTTGTGGGCAAGATCTATTACTGTTTGCTTTATGATTGTTCATTTATATATGTGTTTCTCTATCTAGAGTAGGTGCCTACTTAATTGCTATAATTTTGTACAAAAGATAACAAGTCACAAGGTTATTCACTTTTTCTCAGTTTTTCTGTCTTTGAATTTTCTACAAAGGTTCTGGACTGAACTAATCAACTTTCGAAACATCTTCAAAAATATTAGTTGCAATACATTTAATATTTGTGAAAACTGGAGATAGTATACATCTGAACGTAGTTTAGAGAGCTGGAGAGAATGTCTAGTAGGGTAGAGCACCTGATTTGAAGAGTATTTGATTCTCAGCATCCACTTTGTGACCCACAGCTACCTTTCACTTGAGCTCCAGCTGATCTTCTTTGGGCCTTTGAGGACACCTGACATGCATGCAATATTCTTAAAAACATGCATTCAAAACAATTCTGTATATAGAAATATATTTTAAAAAATAGTTTGTATTATGACACAGATGAAGTCTGTACTCCTATTATCATACAAGGGCTATTTTACTGCCCTTTGTGTATGCATAAAGTTTATTTATAATTATTTACGTTGAAATTGTCTTCTTATAAATTTGTATACTAATCTTATCAGCAAAAATTTTACTTCATGTCTTTATTTGTTCATTTTTAATAAAACTGGTGTATCTGTGCTATTGTGTTAGATACAAGTGATGGCAGTAGACATTTTGATCTTTGTTGTAATCTAAAATAAAGTGGCCCAATGATCTTTCACTCTTTATGATTATTATATTTGCCTGACATTTATAGATAATACATGACAGTGAGGTATTTTTGTGACTGAATTTGCTTCCTTAGAAGTTTATCATGCATGCTATTTATTCGCATTGAAATTATTTCTAAGACACTATAGGAATAATTGTATAGTTGTTCTCTATAATTATCAGAATCATGGGCTATACTGATATATTGTTAAAATGGCTTTTGATGCTATGAGATGGTCTTTCTGCATTCTGTGAATATGTGTAGTTCTCATTGGTTAATAAGGAAGTTGCTATGTCCTATGACAAGGCAGAACATTGCCAGGTGAAAAATCAAAAAGTGAAACAGGGAACAGAAAAGTATAAAGATGTCAGAGCAGATGCTTAGAGCTGATGCACCAGATGCTTGATGTAATGGGACAAATGTGAATCCACAGAACACATGATAATAAACTGATTAATAGAAATGGGTGAGTTAAGGTGTAAGAACAAGGGAATAATAAACCTGAACCATATATAAAAGTTTATAATTAAATAAAACTTTGAGTAATTATTTTATAAGTGTCTGTGGGACCTTGTGTTGAAGAGATTCATTAGGACCTCAGGTTAGGCAGGATGAAAAGCATCTGGCTACAATTAACCTTATGAAATACATTTAAGTGGTTATGAAGTATCATGGAAGACAAAACAAGGAGGAAAACACAGAGGCTAAGAGGTGGAGAGGAGGAGAGAAAAAGGAGGAAAAGACACTAAAATAAAATGTACTTGATTCCTTTCCTGTATTTCCATGTCTCATCTTACCCTTCTATCAAAATAACTTTGTTAGAGAAGACATTTTCAATAAAATATCAAAATTTCTTAAGCATGACTTATCAAGGATGATAATGCAAATAAGATTGCAACACATATGTTTACTTTGTGTTCAGCTTTCCCTCTGAATTTTTTTTTCATCCCTGTATATCCTTATTCAATGTCCCTTCCCCCTCCCACCACATCAGGTGATTTTTTTCTCCACAACTCCCCATCCCCTCCCTGGGCAAGGAACAGGCAGTCCTATGGTCCCACTGACCCAATAATGCTTGAATCAGTCTCCACTTCTGGTCAAATCCAGTTTTGTCCCCCCTCCCTCAAGAGTGAGTCTGGTGTTCCTATAATTGGAGTGGCGTTCGACGGGTCAATCCAGGGTGATTCGGATCCCAAGGTGTTCAGTGGTTGTGGTTTGCAGCTAAGTCATGCTTATGATTTTTATCTTCTTCATAGTTATTGTTAACTTATCAGCATTTTAAATTCATTTTACTGTTTTTTTGATAAATATAAAATAAATAAAGAAGAATGGAAAAAAAGAAAAATATTTAAAAATGGTTAACGTTACTGGATTTGACAGAGATTTTCTTGTCATTATTCCCTAAACAATAAAATATTAAAACTAAAAAATAAAATTTCTTCATAGTTTCAGAGGTTTTAGTTCTAAATTTAGCCATTTGCTTAGAGTAGTCATATTGTTCTCTGTTTTCTCTGTGCATTTTCTCTGGTTCATAATCAAATCAAGAGGATTAGTGCATGGGCCTTTCCTACTTCCAATGTTTCCATCTTAGTGAATGTTTACTGTTTTAATTCCTTAGATATTGTCAAAGATTTGTAATAACCATTATGATAACTATGATGTTCATAATAGAAAAAAATAATTTTTAATATAACCAAGCTATTTATTTATATATTTTAGACTATATATTTTTATTTATTCTCCTTTAATTAAGAATAATTTTTATATGATATAACTAATTATGGTTTTCTCTTCATATCATTCTTCCAGTTTTTCCCTTCTCACCATTCATCAGAACCCACTCTCTTTCTACCAATCAGTAGAAAACTAACAGGTTCTAGAATAAAGTATACTTTGTCATGGTATATGATTTTGATGTGTTATTGGATTTGTTTTGCATCCAACTGCTAAGAAAGGTAGAATCATTCAAAAGTTTTATGACAGCCAAAAACATTACCAGTAGCATGACAGATGCATGATGAATACAATTTTACTGCAAAGAAAAATATAAACTGAATTTTGACAAATGGAGTAAAAAAAAAAAGAAAAAAAACAGTGGACATTTGGCCCCTTTCTATAACCTGACACTGACTATTCACTAGACCCAAGAAAAAAAAAATTTCCCTGGGCTCCTTCCATTGTAATAAAAGTTTCAGAAAGTGACTTCTGAAACGAAACATCCTACATCACTGTTCAGAGAAAAGATGGGAGATATAGACATGAGCATGTGGTTTCCAGTATGACCACCTACTGTTTTCTGAATAGAGATAATCACAAAAGAGTTAATTTCATCATCTTTCCTGATTTGCACATGACTGTAATATTAAAGTTAATATTTTAGAGAGAAAAACAAATATTATGAAACAGACAAGTTTATAGTTTTGTAGCTTTTCTATTCAAATTGATGAATTTTAATAAAAAATTTGAAGAGCTAATAAAAAATGTTTATTTTATTATACAAGATCAAAGACAAAGAACAATCCCATGGAAGAAAGAGTGACCAGGAGGGGCAGCAGGGGGAAGGGAGTTTGAACTAGTGGATATGTAAATATAAAATGAGACTTTATTCAAAAATTAAAAACAGAAAAATACAAAAGAAAGAACATTCTCAAGTATGCTCTATACTGGTAACATAACTTTGATACAAACCTGAGATGAGTATAAAAAATTTAAAAAAATGGAAACATTATAGATCAATATGCCTAATCAAACTCGAGCATAATAACAGATGAAATCAAATTTGTGCAACAGAATTACAGAACTATTTGTTAAAACATACAAATGGCTAATATGTATGTGATAAAACATATTCACTGCTATTAATTACAACGGGTGTGTCAATAAAAATCATAATGAAATATCTCTTTAAGAGAGGTAAACTACTCATTGTAATATCAGTAGATATGACAGTTAGGCAAATCACCATAAGGATTTTTTTAAAAACATTTAAGTAGCACTCCCATATGATCTAGTAACCCTACCATTGAATCTATTTGATGGTTTACCTTGAATGTCACCTTGATGTCATAACATAATGAAAAGATGGTGCATCATGGACAATTTCTTGATAAACTCTGAGAGAGCCTCCATGAAAAGAAAACATAGGTCCTTTTATCACTAGTGAATTTTGTTCCCTGGATTGTCTTGGATGTGAATTTGTGCTCCCTGAAACAAACATTTACATTCAATTTATAATTTATGCTTATTCTTTTTGGAGGCTAGAACATAGCTATAGAACCTAATCTGGTCTATGTACACTTTATCTTGATATGGCCTTCTGCTTTGTTTTTGTGCCTTTCCCAATATAATGTATAGAATTTATCAGGCAATTGTATTCAAATTGCTCTTTTCTGAGAAAGTTCTGGGAAATGGATGCTTTGTTAGTATGTAGTATGGGGTTACTGATATTTATTTACATGTTTTTAGTCATATTTTTAAAACTTAAACAGCCTTCTTTGGATCAATGATTTCTTTGTCTCATTCCTGTATAATAGTAAACTGAAATTGAAGTAAGTTCATCTACATCATTTTGTTTTTCTCATCTTGAATGGATTTATTCATTTCTCACACCCGTTTGTTGGGTTTTCGTAGGTTTGTTCATTTGCTCTCTCAGGGCCTCTATCATCTTCATAAGATTTATTTTAAGGTCATTTTCTTGTTCTTTCTGCTGTGCTGGATCTGGTGATGTCATATTGCCATTGGTATTGGTAATTGTGTTTTTACATTGGCCTCTGTTCATCATGGTTTGGGTTTATTATTACTTTATCTAGGATGGATGAATGTTTCTTACATGCCTCTTTACATTCCTTTCCATTTATTCTCTATACTTTTGGCCAGTGGTTGTGGTGATCAGTGAATTTTTAGGTTTTGTTTCCAAGGTTCTGGAGTTTTGGAAACAGATATGGCCTCTGGGGCTCTGGATATGGTATAATCTCTAGGGCTCGGTGTACCTGAGATTCCTAATACCAGCATGGCCTTCAGTAGAGCATGTGACTTTTACTGGACTGAGAGCCTAAATACAAATCCTGTGAAAGAGGACACAATTTGAAACCCCTTGACAGTGGTTAAGGGGTATTATTATGAAGTGAGTAGTGTCTGACCTGGGATTCCTAGTACCAGATAGTTCTCCTATAGAGGAGAAGTCTAGTTGCACTTTGTCCATGGGAAAAACTCTCTCTCTCTCTCATTTAGGACATAAGGTTTTTATTCCTTCCTACTTTTCTTCTTTTTTAAAATAAGTATCAGAAAAGCAGCATGTACAAGCAACATAATAAAAACAAAAATAACTAATTATAGCTAAGATTTATAACTATAAAAATACTAAAAGAAATCAATGTTGAAATGCTTCAAGTCATTATTTTTCTCAAACACGATTCCAAGAGTACAACAATACATTTATAGTCCCTTCCCTTCTCTCCTTTCCTTTATAATGCAAGTCTTTTCTCTACTGTCTCAGGAGGTGCCTTGGACATAGCTTCTCATTTTCAATTTACCCACAAATACGCAAGGAAAAAAGTTTGTAATTCTGTCCTACCCTTTGAAGATGAGCATTGAAAATCTTGTTTTCTTTCTTTTGTGGTGTACTCAATCAGAGAGTTTCCTAGAATAAATTGATATTGGTGATATTCAAACAACACCTGCCATAAGCTAGTCATAGTTATTTCAATCAAAGCTTCTTTGCCTCGATGTTGCAAGCAATTCTATGCCACATCACTTTTTTTTAAATAAAAATAATGGGGAATATATTCTGATATCTGTGATCTAAACTATCATAAACTTAACAATCAGGGACACATAAAAGGAAACAAATGATGCCAGACAATAAGTGTGGGGCAAATGGGCTCCCAAATCCATCTGAGGCCCATTCCTGAACATTCCACAGAAAACCTGGAACAAATTTATCTTCTTTGTGTCCCTTTCTGTGTATTTCACTCCTCTGACGTCCTTTCTTCATCTACTGATTCTGCTGATGCAACTGAGATTTTTTTCTGCTCCTACTTTTTTAGCTCCAGCATTTTTCTGCCTCTTAATTCTTTAACTGTCTGAGAAAATAAACTATATCAAGAAAACTAAACAGCAATCCTTGTATGTGCTGATATATTGTCTATTTAATGAAGCTTGCTTGGAAATCAGAGGACAGAGTCAAGTGATGAAGGTCAGGAAGTGGTGACCCATGCTTTTAATCCAGCACTTGGGAGGCAGAGATCTGTTTTGATCTCTGTGAGTACAAAGCCTAAGGGACATACACAATGGTGGCACATGTTTAATCCCAGCACTTATGATCCCATGTTTCTGCTTTTAGCAATTTGGAAATAGGCCTTTATTCTTAGCAGTAGAAAAGTTGAACCATGATGTAAGATAGTTGAGCAGAGAAAAAGAAAACAAGGATGGAGGAGGCAGGAGTTCTTCCCTTAGGCATGAGATCTCCAGAACTGGATCTCAAGTGCTGGAACTAAAGGTGTTTGCTACCACACCTGTTTCTGTTGGGACTTGAAATCAAAGAGATCCAGAAAGATCTTTGCACATACCCTCACCTCCAGTGATGGGATTAAAGGCATGGATCAACACTTCCTACTCTTCATGGCTTGGCTCTGTGCACTGACTTCCAATAAAACCTTATTAAATACACAACATATCACCACCCATACACAGTGTAGTGTTCACAATTGTAGGTTCCAAACAGTGAGAGAATGCATTCCCATGCTTTGAAAAGGTAACCAGAAAGAAATAATAAATTATTTTAAAATGATTAGTTTTTTTTTTTTTTAACCTATGGAAAATTTGGGAGGATAGTGTTGTGGGAACTTGATCTATTCAGCCAATGGTATTGGGGTAACAAGCTCTAGGGCATGGTCTCTTTGGCATACTTGCCTACATAAAACCCAAGGGAGAGGGTGTCATGTCCTCTCTTGGGTGGTCAGAGCAGGACAATTGGATCTCATCACCCATGGGCTGCAATAAAACAGCTGCATTAGGAGCAGAGTCTACTTTGTTCTGTGCTTTTCACACACCTTATTAATCTCATTTTCCCAAAAAATTTTATCTAGACATTGATTTGATGTCTCTCTTCCTTTGGTACCCGATTTAACCCATGGCCATCAGTCCTGTGGCTAACCCACATACACCTGGCTTGGCCTTAAAGGCTTCTTGTCCCCCTGCCTCCAGCCTCTGAGACTGTTGGTGTACTTTCCAAGCTGCTCTGCCTCCCAACCACTCCTGAAGCTTGTTAGCCTGTCCCAGTCCCCAGAGCTTCCTGGTCAAGCAGGCCCATCAGCCCGGGTTGCTCAGTGGTCTCAGTAATCATAGCCACCAACTGCTCTCCCAGATTAGTTCTTCTACATGTGCACAGGCACTACCTGCCCAGGCACTAAAACAGGTTCCAGCTGCCATGTGCATTTGCATCCAAGACCTGCACAGGGGAGTGATAGAATAAATCTAGTGTGGATACAGCTGTTCTCTCAAACCAATGGGGGCTTGCTCTGCCTGCAGCAGATTGAAGCCATTACCAGTGCTGCTTAGGCACACTGGACCCACTCAGAGCGGGTTCCATCAGGTTCTTTGAGGTTGCAGATCATTTGTACTGGTGTTTTAAAAACAAACCATCGCAGAAAGATAAGCAGGGGGTGTATTCACTCACTAGTGGACTTTAAACAAAAAGCAAAGCATGTCCAAGTTGCAATCCACAAACACTGAACAGCTTGGGATCTGAAGCACCTTCAACTGCACTTTGGAGCCCATTCCCTCCAGAGGAACACTTGAGCCATTCTTAATGTGGGGATGAGGAAAGAGGATTAGCCCGGAGTGGATGCTGAACTAAGCCCCCTTGGGACCTGGGGACCTCCTGTCCTTGCTGGGGAGGAGATAAGGAGATGGGGAGAAGAGTGACTTGTAGGGGCGGGGGGCGGGGAAGGGCATTTGAACAAGGGGATACATAGACAAAAAACGAGACTTTATTAATAATAAAAAACGAGAAAAACCATACATTGTATTAAGTAATACAACATTTTAAATAAATATATTTGTTTAAATATATTTATTTAATAACAAAGAGATAAAACAAAAAAACGAACAAACAAACAGAAGCAGATCGATGCTAAGTGCATGCATCCTGGAGCAGAAAAAAATATTTTATACATTGAAAAACTGCTGAACTTATTCCAAGTGAAACAGAATTAATTTCATAGTTTATACAATTACAGAAAATAGTAACAGTAATGATCACAAATATTTAACATACATCAGATCACATATGAGTCTACCAGGTTCTCTAATACAAGGTAATAATAAAATTAGTTATTTATTAATAGGACATGTGTTGGAGCCTTTGAACTTCATAAAAAGTCATCATGTTAATAGCAAAAATTCAAAAATGATTTTTCCATCACTTGGCCACAAGCCAAAGAAATTGTCCAAAAATGTTATACTTTTTTTCTTCTATAGTCAAACTATATTACCATCAGGAAGTAGTGCTAAGAAATAAAGTTTTGCAAATAGATGTGTTTCATTTTGCAGAATTTGGTAAATTAAAATATGTCGTGGGCCAACCAACAGGTCACTCAGTTGTTAGGGTAAGATATTTGGCTGAACAAGAGACAGCAAACAGTGAACTACCTTGCAAGAGTCAATCAGTTTGAAACGGCAAGTACTCCAAGATTATTTTGAAGAATGTTTATACAAATTTTTTAAAGCCAGGTTTCAAACTGAACCTGCTGGCTCTTGTTTTCACTCATACTTTGCCCTCTGCAAAATGGGCAAATAAAAATATATATCCTGTTTTTTCTCTAGCTCTGTATTCTGAGACTCTCCACTTCTATCAGGCTGCACATACACCTGTTTCAAACAATTGAAATAAATTCTTACGCTTTTCAAACCCTTAATTACATTGATAACTTATTCATACATATCCAGGAACACATCCAGAAGCCAATGGAGATGGGCTAATCAGACTCAGCTCTTGTTAGTTTATGTGCAAGTAGTCCATTTCTCTAAAACAAACCACTTACTCTCATATTCTTATATACAACGTCTGTCACATGAGTGCAGTTCGCAGATCGTCAGAGAGAGCAGAGGGACTTCATTCAGCAACTAATGAAGCAGATGATGTGTCCCAAACCCAAACATTAGCAGAGCTCTGGTAGTCCTGTGGAGGAGGGAGAGGAAAGATCAGGGGAACCGCGGGGTTCAGGGACATCATGAGAACAAGAACCACAGAAACTACTGACTAGGACTCTTGGGGGCCCACAGAGTTCAGGGAGCCTGTGTGGGTCTGACATAGATCCTCTGCATATAAGTTATGGCTGAGTAGCTTGGTGTTACCATCAGTGGGAGTAGCAGCAGTCTCTGAGTCCTCTGGTTGCCTGTGAAACATATTTCCCTCTACTGGGTTATGTCATCTGGCTTTGATGTGATGCTAAGTTTCTGGTCTTATTGTAACATATTATGCTGTGTTTGGTTAATGACCCTGGGAGGTATGATTTTTTTCTGAGGGGAGATGGAGGGAGGGTGGACATGGAGAAAAAGTAAGGTGTGGGGAAGAGATAGAGGAAGGGGAGGGAAGGAAAACTCTTCTAAATATACTATATAAGAAAAGAATAAAATTCAATAGTTTTAATAAATTATTATATTATTTTGTAGAAATGACCCCTCCAAACAGTTTATAAGAAGGATACAACATATTTTTAAAACATAAGTATTAATTGATTGAAAGATTTAATAGTCACTTCTCTGCTGTATATACATGGATAGTCAGATATTTGTCTATATTACCACTAATACATATATTTGAAAGCTATATTATTCAAAAAATAGCTTATGTACAAAACAACATTTCAAAAAACCCTCCAAAATATCATCTATAATGTTAAAACTAAGAAAAGAAGTACATTCTCTGAAGGTATATTTGTTATTCTCTGACTTTGAGCATTTCCAGACACAAAACTTGTACTAAAGTTGCTGAGATAAGGAATCCTTGTAGCTGTTCCCAGCCCTAACTGATCCATTGATTTGCATACACTCACTGCACAGCCTTGAGGACTTCTTCATATACCAGTCACACCCTGTGCAGTTGTCATTGCAGTCAGGACTCCGCATGAATGTGAAGGCCCCTGCTCAGCTCTTTGAGCTCCTACTGTTCTGGCTTCCAGGTAAAAGAAGGACTAAAATGGGACTTTTACTATTACAAAATAATTATTGTGGACTAAAATTTGGGGGATGTCATCTATTATCATATTTAATTATATGGATATTTATTATGTCTCCATTTTTAGCTGCTTTGTGTGACATCCAGATGGTCCAGTCTCCATCTTCCATGTCTGCATCTCTGGGAGACAGAGTCACTATCACTTGTCAGGCCAGTGAGGGCATTAGCAATTATTTAAGCTGGTTCCAGCAGAAACCAGGGAAAGCTCCTAAGCACCTGATCTATGGTGCAAGTGTCTTGGAAGATGGAGTCACATCGAGGTTCAGTGGCAGTGGATCTGGGACAGATTATTCTCTCACCATCACCAGCCTGGAGCCTGAAGACATTGCAACTTATTTCTGTCAACAAGTTTATGATACTCCTCTCACAGTGATACAAGTCATAACTAAAACCTCATTGAAGCAGAAGTGAGAGGTAGGCATGCCTGAATTACTCCTCCTCAAAACTCACTCACTGAAACGATTTCTCAGATGCCACAAAAATTTTATAAAACCTCACAGAGAGATACTTGTTTTGGTAGAAGAGGCTAAACAGTCCTCTCTGTTCCCTATTTTTCTCCCTCTTTATCTCCAGCCCTAAAGAGTACCAATGCCTTTTCTGCCTTAGCAGAGAATATACTGATTCCCCATAAGGAGTCTGAGTTGTATCTCCAGCTGGAACTCATACAGAAGAATAGAACCTTCTGTGAACACTCCAGAAGACATTATTTAAATGCAATAGATTACCTTCCAAACACCAGCCTTTAAATGGTAGGAAAATATTATTGAGAGAAGCTGACAGTAAAAGGAAATCCTGGTTTTCTCACAAAAGCAACAGAACAAGGGTCAAAGGAAGAGAAGCTTGCCTAATTGTGATCTTCTGTTGTGCCTTGAAATTGCAGCTGTGTGTGCTGATTCTCTCAGCTGCAGCACTTCACATAGGACTCCAGTTAGATCTATATACATGGTCAGCAGAGGATTGCAACCCTCTGTCCAATATGGTGTTAAAGGCACTTTGTTGATGCATGACCTCCACATAAATGCAATGTATTTTATGTGTGTATAAAACAATGTGTATGAGGCAAAGTTGTACAAACATCAATTACCCCAGGAGAGGAATCCTTACTTTAACTTCCCGGAGGTTTCTCAAATCAACTTATTTTTGTTATTATTTTATTTTATTTTTGCTTTTTCCTTTTTGTGATAAACAATTAAGAAATGCTTTCCTAATATTTTATTTTACTTTTAAAGTAACAGGAGCAAAATTAATTTTATTTTGAATAATGATAATTCCTTAATCCTGCATTTGACATTTTCTAAAAGTTATCAAATGTAGTGATATCCAGACTAACTTTATCACATATATATTACCACAAAAATGTTTCTAGATAGGATTCAGAAGCCAATCACTCTCTTGTTCCCATTCTAACTCCTCATATCAAATTGATGTCAGCTCTTAAACTGAAAGATCACTTAGACAGCAGAAAGCACCATGGTCATTCAACTCCCACAGACTGTCCTGAAAATATTCACCACCATTTCTTCTAATCCACCTGTAACATAGCAATGCCTGGGGCTCTGGCATTGTGTTTTCATTCTGAATATTTTTCAGGATTGCTATTCAACATTCATGAGCTGATAGTTCATTTTACTCTTTTTGCTTCTGATTTCAAAGCCATAATATGTGATTTTTCAATCATGAGAATCCTGCATTTTTATGGAGCAGTTCTTTCTGGGCACCCTTTGGAGCTGGGGAAGAAAAATGGCATGAAGTTTATGACACAGACCCTGGGAGTCAGCTGAGAAGCAAAGGGTGGACTCTCAGACTCCTTTATTGTGGATATGGGACACAACTGTATACTCCTTCCCTCTGATTTCCCAATGGTAGCTTAAAACTCTCCTAGCTATGTTATATCTCTCATTGGTCTCCTGCATCTCATGAGTCAACAAGCACCAGGTGCAGTTGAAGACTACAGGTTGGCTCAGCAAGAAGTGGCTTGTTACATGCACATTACCTCCAGGGCAACCATGGCTTCATCACGTTAGCTGACAGTGTTCCCCTACATTTTCACTGTTTCTTTTCACTTATTTTCTATGCCAAGTTTATAGGAGGACAGTTGTGGGAACCCATATAGTGACTCAGTTTCCCATATTTATTGATTTGCAGGTAAAAGAGTCACAGTAACTCAGCTATTCTAGAATTCTAATGAATTCAACTTGTTTCTTGCTTTAGCCTTGATAACCATGGGACTAGTCTGATTAGCATCTGGGAAAGAATTCATTACCATACTACCCAAGCTAGCAAGAGGCACATGACAGGATAATGAAGCTGTCTGCTTTGTGACTCAAGGACAGCAGAAGGCATTGTCAGGATAATGTTTGAATACTTGTACTATGTTTTGTTTGTATTCAAACAGGGTTTTGAACCCTGGTTTTCAACCATAGGGTCCTTCTTGTTTTTTTCTTGCCTATCTTCTGTAACTCTTCAGCTCACTGCCTGCCCCTAACTACCTGGGAAAATCATTGAAAGCACCCCACAGAGAGCCAATTTTCTGTGCATCAGTCTTGTTGTCCCTGTCTCACAGATCATCCAGCACAAAGGACTGTGCCAATCTTATGTTGGGCTGTCAGACACTACCTGCCAGTCCCCAAGGGTTTGTTGCTCTGGGAAGAATGCCAAACATGCATTGTTTCAAAGAAGAAAGCCATGCTCCAACAATAAAACCACCTTTAAATTTTATTTGAATTATGACCACATAAAGACCATTTGCCATTTATATCTGTAGAGGGCAGCAGAAACAAGTATTTGGGAAGATTAACAAAACTTTACCCTGCCTGAGGTGAGCAATGCCATTTGTCTGACTTACTCTTTTTCATAGAATATTTTCTCTTGCTTATCTGCCCTTTTTCTCATGATTTTTCAGTTGTCCAGTGGTCTTCAGATTCTTTAGTTGGAAGCTTTTCTTCTCCTGGATAGATAAAATTAAAACAAAAAAGCAAAAAACAAAGAATGTCTGAGCATGTCTAAGCTACAAACTACAACCACTAAACAGTTTGGGATCTGAAACTTCACTGATCGGCACCTTGCAGCCCAATCTCTCCAGAGGAACACCTGACCCAGCCTTGATGAGGTGAGGAAAGAGGATCTACTGGGAGTGGATGCTGAACTAAGTCATATTGGGACCTTGGGACCTCCTGCCCTTGCTGGGGAGGAGATGGGGAGATGTGGAGAAGAAAGAGTGACTGGAAGGGGCAGGAGGAGGAAGGGAGTTTGAACAAGGGTATACATGGAAAAAATATGACTTTATTCATAATAAAAAACGAATTTAAAATAAATGAACTCGGGGTTTCTTTTCTATTTTTTTTGGCAAGTTATAACTTTCCTAGGACAAAATGACTTTTGACAACAGAAAATGGATAACCTTCCAATTAGAAAATTTAAAACTAATTATACATTAGTATATGTGAATAAATATACTTATATTTTCTATTTCTTTATATATAAATTCAAGGTTTAAGTATAATTTTAGATCTCAAGGAAAATTCATTTTGAATTTCAGTCTGCCTTTTGCAAGTGGCTTTTAAATTTTAAACATAAAAATCCTTATGTGTCTATTTTTGCCTGCCAAGTGTTGGGATTAATGTGTGTGTCTCTCAGGTCCTGGGATTACAGATGTGAACCACATCCTGGTGATGGACTTTTATAATAGTTATCTCATAACTGTTTTCGTGGTTTAATTTGGTTCCCCACAAGTTTAATATTTAGGTAAACTTTCAAGCTTTCCAAATGTATGATCTATTATACTTGTTGATTTATCCTGAATTTGTTCCCTGAAGAATTTTAGTATTTTAGTCTTAATTAACCATGACGTCAAAATGTTCACTATTTTACTTTTTTCAGACACTTTGTCTGTCTTGCCTATAGAGCTAAATAAAATTTAATGTCTTTGCTAACTTTCCATAACCTTTGTTATTTTCGCTCATGCCGCCCATGACCAGATATCTTTGCCATTTATCTGCCAATTAGTGGTTTTCCATTTTGATGAAAAAAATTATTTTTTTGCCATTTTTAGCCATTTTTCTATAGTCAACCATCCTGCTATTAATTCAGCATGTTGTGCTGATTTAGTAGTCCCTTCCCCAGTAATATCTATTACATCCTCCAGTGTATAGGCTGCTGCATTTTATTTAGTTTTGTTTCCTTCAGTGGTTGATGCATCCATGAATTAGACAAATGTTCTAACCGTTCTGTTGTTCTCCACAGTTTAAAAGGTGACTCTTTTAGGGAAGGGGTAAGCACATTAGAAATGGAGATTATAAGCAACTGAGCTATTTCTTCAGTGAAGGAAGGCACAGACCCTATTGTTACTATATCCTCGTCATGAAGAAATTCAGATAGAATCCAGTCCCACTGTGATACGTTTTTTAATGGCTTGACCTGTGAAGGATTCTGCTTTCAAAAAAATCAAGTCTATCACATTAAGGGATGCCCTATATCCATAAGGTACTTGATAATGACTCAGTATATGGTTCTACATTCTTCATTGTGTCAGGAGGACTTGCCTGTTTGAAACCAATCTTTATAAATCTTAATGGCATCCACAGCTTTTATTTTCCTATGGGAAAAAAGCAAAACTTCTTACCCAGCATAACACATATTCTCATTTCTATTCTGAGGTCCACACATGTTTAAATCATTCAGGGTATTTTAATACAGTGGTTCTTTCTAGTATCAGTGTGTCTCCACAACTGTTGCTTTTTTCATTAGTATTTTAAAAACTTCAAGATAATAAAGCATCATGTAATCTATCTCTGATAGTATTTTTATTTATTGAGCATAGCCTTCAAAGCATAATTAGAACTTTTTACACCTGTTTATCCTGTAGGATTCTGTGGCATACCTGTAATATACTTTATGTTGTAATATGTAAAAACTTGTTTTAGTTTACTAAAGACATACTAGAGAATTGTCAGTTTTAATTTGTACAGGTATCATAATAATAAACATAACTTGTAACAAATGTGTAATTATAAAAACAGCCTTTTCAGAACTTAAGGCAGTTTTCCAATGAAATGTGTGTTTGGTATCATGGATATAGTTTTATCTTTCAAACTCTGAAACTGAAACACATTTATTTAACAAAATTATTTTTTAAATACCATGAGGGTTACTTCCTGAAGATAATGGAGTTTGATTGTACATAAAACAAATAGGGCATTTTCATATAATATCCTTGGCTTGATGCCCAGTAATAGAAAAACCATTCTTCTAAACTTTTTTGTTGACATAGTGTTTCTTATAAAATGCTAAAGATTACATTCTTTTTATTAAAAGCTGATTGATTTCATGATTACCTTGATCCAGAGGTTGTGATAAAAGGTCTGGATGAAACCTGTGTATTATCTTTTTATTTAGCATTAGGTTTTAAATTAATTAATGTTTTTAATTACTAATTTGTTATACCTAACACTATTGCCCTCCCTGCCCTCTTCCCAGTTCTACCCCTGTCTCCTCACACCTCATTCCTCCATTCATTTCCCAAAGAGGGAAAGAACGCCCATGGTGAGTCAATTTGGTCTGCCATATCCAGTTGAGGTAGGACCCAGTCCCTCACCCAAGTATCAAGTCTGATAATCATGTTTCTCTGATAGTCATGGGCTTCCAGAAGCCAGTTCGTGGACCCAGGATAGATTCTGGTTTGACTGTAAGAGGCTCTACATACTGCTTCTGCCATTTGACAGTCATTTATATTTGGGGGCTTAGTTCCTTTCCAAGAAGATATCTCAGCTCTGATTTCAGAGTCAGTGAGTTCCCAATAGTTTGGGTCAGCCATCTCTCCGTGTCTCCTAATTATAATACTATAAAAATATCTCTTTCTTTTTTCTTCCTCTCTGTTGCTCCTATCCCACAACTATCTCTTTCTCTCATGATTTGTGTCCATGTCCCTTTGCTCACTCCCCATTAGGATCCCAATTTACTCAGGAGATTTTCTCTATTTCAATTTACATGAGGGATCCCTGAAGGTCTCTCTCAAATACCTTCTGTTAACAAGCTGTTCAGGGTTTGTGATTTGTAGCCTAGATATTGTTTGCTTTTTCTCTAAAATCTACTAATGCCATGTCTATTTTTCTGAGCCTTTGTTACCCCACTCAGAATGATACTCTTCAAATCCATCCACTTGCCTGAAAATTTTAGGATGTCATTTTTCTTTCTGCTGAGTAGTACTCCATTGTGTAAATGTACCACATTTGCTAATCCATTCTTCAGTTGAGGAGCGTCTAGGTTGTTTCTAGGTACTGACTATTATTAGTAATGGTGCTATAAAATAGTTGAGCTAATAATGCCCTGGGTAAATGTGTGAATCCTTTGGGTACATAGCCAATAGTGGAATTGCTGGATCATTTAGTAGATTGATTCCCAGTTTTCTGAAGAACTACCATACTGCTTTCCAAAGTGCCTGTACAAGTTTACATTCCCACCACCAATGAAGGAGTGTTCCCCTCGATCCATATCCTTTTATATCAATGGACTCAAATCATTTTCCTGCTCTTGAGACTTTTCTTCATACGATATGTATAGTAATAAAAGTGCTTTTGCCTTGTATTACTATATCTTGTTTTGTTCTGTTCAGCTGTTGTCTCTTAGACACCTGAGGTTTTCTGAAGAGGAAATACAGTGGGAGTAGATCTGTGGGAGAGTGTATGTCGGGGAGCTAGATGGAGTAGATGAAAGGATAATTGTGATTGGAATGTATTAAATTAGAGAAGAATGTATTTTCTTAAGAAAAGGTTGTTTCCTGGCTTTTGTGAGGTTCATGTGAATGAAGGGGTGGTGGTAATAAAGATGTGACATTTGGAGCCTGGAACTCAGTCTCTTATCTTCAACACTTTGAACAATTGAATATCTGTACATTGACTATTGATTGAAAAAGAATCTTCACTCACTGAGGTTGTGAACCACCCTGGTCAGTGGGTATAAATGAAAGTAATGGAAAAGTAGTTTGCCAGCACAAACATTTAGTAAATGCCAATATCATGCAGTCACAGTTCCTGTTCTTACCTGTACAAACACAAGGTACCAAAACTGAGGCATATATTTGGGAAGTGTTCTTCAGCTTTTACCCCTTTCTGAGAATCTCCTGTCAGTTGATTGTGCTAGGAGAGGAAGATTAATTACTTTTTAAAATGTGGCCACTGAGTAGGTTTTCCATGATCCAGTGTTTAGGCCTATATCTATGATAATATGTAATATAATAATTAGAGTGGTAATATATGTTAAAAGCACATAAAAGTAGAAAATATAGAAAAGATATAATCACATTTTATTGAAAATTATCAAAGAAAAAAACCCTCCCAGGCCAGACTTAAAATATCAAGTAAAACCTCACTGGCCCATGTGTGATGTGTTCACTTTTTTTCCCCAAAGTTTCCAACATGTGAGGATACATGTACTCTATAGCAGTTTACAAGCACCCACTATTGCTTTTTTAATAAAACAAACACAAGATTTATAAATATATAGATTTTTAGAAGGTAACACTATGAAGGCTTGAACACGTTTTTCAGCTAAAAGCTCAGGACTTGAGTCTCAGGAACTTTATTTTTTTTTTCATTTTTTATTATTATAAATAAAGAAGTCACATTTTCTATCCTTGTATATCCTCATACAAGGTCCTGTCCCCCTCCCAACACATCAGGTCATTCTCTAATCTCCATATCTCCCTATCTCCCCCATGGGCCTGCAGTCCCAAGGTCCCACTGTCCCAATATTGCTTAGTTAAACCTCCACTCCTGGCAAATCCAGTTTTCTCCCCTAACATGAAGACTGAGTCAGGTGTTCTTATAGGGGGAGTGGGATCCAAGGAGTCAGTCCAAGGTGTCTCTGATACCAAACTGTTAAATGGTTGTAGTTTGCAGCTTGGGCATGCATTGCTTTTTTCATTTGTTTGTTTGTCTGTTTATTTGTTTAGAGTCCACTAATGAGTGAGTACATCCTCTTCTTATCTTCTGGGTTGTGATACCTCGCTCAGGAGGATATTCTCAAAATACATCCATTTGCCTGCAAATTTAGGGTATCATTTTTTCTTACTGCTGAGTAGTACTCTATTGTGTAGATGTACCAGAGTTTGTTAATCCATTCTTCAGTTGAGGGGCATCTAGGTTGTTTCCAGGTTCGTGTTATTACAAATAACGCTGCTATGAACATAGTTGAGCTAAAGCCATTGGAGTGTGATTGTGCATATTTAGGATATACACACAGGAGTGGCATTTCTGTGTCCTTGGGGAGATTGATTCTCAATTTTCTGAGAAACTGTCATACTGCATTCCAGAGTGATTGAACAAGCTTACACTCCCACCAACAATGCAGGAGTGTTCCCCTTGTTCTGAATCCTCTCCAGCATAGACTGTCCTCTGTGTCTTTTATCTTAGCCAGTCTAATAGGTATCAGGTCGTATCTCAAAGTTGCTTTGATTTGCATTTCTCTGATGGCTGAAGATGATGGGCACTTTTTCAGTTGCCTTTTGGCCATTCTTAATTCTTCTGCTGAGAATTCCCTTTTTCGATCTGAACCTATATATATATATATATATATATATATATATATATATATATATATATATATATATATATCTTAGAGATCAGTCCTCTATCACTTGTAGGGTTGGTGAAAATCATTTCCAATTCTGTAGGCTGTCATTTTGACCTATTGACAGTGTCCTTGGCTTTACAGAAGCTTCTCACTTCAGGAGATCCCACTTATTGATTGTTGATTTTAGTGTCTGTCCCACTGGTGTTATATTTAGGAAGTGGTCCCCTGTGCCAATTTGTAGAAGTGTGTTTCCCACTTTCTTTTCTATCAAGTTCAAAGTGGCTGGGTTATGTTGAGGTCTTTGATCCACTTGGATTTGAGTTTTGTGCAGGGTGACAGGCTTGGATCTATTTGCATTTTCTACACACTACCATCCAGCTATGCCAATACCATTTGTTAAATATGCTATTTTTTTTCCATTGAATATTTTGGGTCTCTTTATCAAAGGTCAGGTGTTCATAGGTTTTTGGGTTAATGTCTGGATCCTCAGTTCCATTCCATTGATCCACAGGTCTGTTTTTATGCCAGTACCAGTGATTTCTTCTGCAAGGGGTGGGAGGTGTTGTAGAGAAGAGGGAATGATCTGATTTGGTGGTAGGGGGAAGGGACCTTGAATAAGGATATACAAGGATAGAACCTGTGACTTCATTGTTCATAATTACAAAAAAGAAAAGAAACTAAAAAAAAAGTAATCAGTTAAGTATTCAGCGCCCACCTCAGTAATCCAGAGATTTACAATGATGCCTTTTTCATCCAATGTACATACAATGATGTAAAGAAGACATTTTATATTTGTTTTCTAAAAATGTTAGTCCTTTTTGTTGGGAGCTGCCGCACCTTAAAGATGGCGCTGGCTCCTGTTCCCCGCCTTCCTGATGGCGAATGCTTCTAGTAATAATTAACTCCATCCATGGGATGTGCTGAATTGACTAGCTTGCTTCTGTATGCGTGGCCCTATGGTGAAGGCCCACGCGGCATTAGCTGAGTGAAGGACTTGAGCTTAAAACTGGCTGCACAGGTTGGGAGAGTAGGAAGAACTACTGCAAGGGGCTGCTGCTGCAAGAAGTATCTGTAACAATAAAGGACCTGGTCAATTACCACAGAAGAATCCTGGTGCTGTGTCTTTTCCTGCTGGACGGGACGGGGCGCAGCGCAGCTGGTGGCCCATATGGGGAGAGAGAAAAAACTCTCCCACGCAGGATTCAGAACTGTGGTAAGCAGGGGGCTAGTCGGATAAGTCTCACTGGGAATAGAGTGAGACCTGTGTAAAGCAGGAGCTCTGCCTGTAGATAAAGGCAGAGGATCAGGGAAATCACAGACTCGTGATTGAAACCTGATCGGGAATCTAGGGGCTGTCAGAACTAGGATCGGGAAAATAATTAAGGAACACAGGAGACTAAGGAATCCGGAAAATGGGGGTTAATCAATCACATCTGATCATGATAGCCTTAAAGTAATTACTAAAGACTAATGGAGTAAAAATGAAAGCATAGAATTTACAGGCATTCTTAGATACCGTAGATCATTGTGCACCTTGGTTCCTAGTGAGTGGCTCTCTTACAGAAAGCTCCTGGGAGAAACTGGGTAAGGACCTTACTCGCGCCCAGAAAGAGGGCAACCTCCCTCCTGGAATTATGCCAATTTGGTCGATGATTAGGGAATGCTTGGACAATCATGTAGGAGCAGCCGAATTAGAGCGGGGAGCTGAGGAATTAGCAAAGTTGAAGGAGGAACGGTCAGACAGAGAATCTCAGAGTCAGGAGCAAGGAGCATGCGGAGGAGGCAATCTCTATCTGACATTGCCGTCTCTGGAGGAGTTATGTCTAACGTCATCTGATGATGAACGATGCAGAAGTAGTTCAGAGTCGGAGTCAGAGAGGGAAAAGGAAATGAGGCCTGCTCAGCGAGTTAAGCTGAAAAGGCACAAAGAAAAAGCAAGAGAAACACCTAGTGGAGAAATAGTACCATCAGCACCTTTCCCCCCACCTCTGTATCCCTGTGGAGCATGTGTGCCAGATTACAGTGCAATTTGGCATGAAGTGCAGAGAGAGCTGCAGCCACGCTTAACGCTGGCTTTCCCAGTATATGAGGACAATCAACAGAACAGGTATCATCAGATGTTAGACTTTAAAACAGTTAAATCTTTGGCTGAATCAGTAAGAACTTATGGGGTGACTGCATCATTCACGTTAGCACAAGTTGAAGCGTTAACAGCATCAGCCATGGACCCTCGATATTGGACCAGCTTAGCTAAAGCATGCTTGAATCCAGGACAGTACCTAGACTGGAAATCATTTATGACAGAATTTGCAGGGCAGGAAGCAGCAGCAAACAGACAGGCTGGTAATGCTGCCTGGGATCAGGACATGCTGCTGGGAACAGGAAGGTTTTCCGATGTTCGCAATCAGACAGGCTACCCACTTCAGGTGTATGAGCAGGTTAACAAGATTGCGCTCAGAGCATGGAAATCGCTCCCTAATAGAGGGGAAGTGAGTGGAAACCTAACTAAAATTATTCAGGGAGCCACAGAGCCTTTCTCAGACTTTGTAGCCAGGATGATGGAAGCAGCAGGGAGGATGTTTGGAGATGCAGAAACTGCACTGCCCCTAGTTAAACAGCTTATCTATGAACAGTGCACTAAAGAATGTCGCACTGCCATAACTCCTTACAGGCATCGGGACATTGAAGTATGGATGAAATGCTGCCGAGAGCTGGGGGGGCCCTTGTCTAATGCAGGGCTTGCTGCAGCAGTGATGCAGCTCTCTAGAGCTAAGAGAGGAGGAGACAAAGCCTCAGGGGCATGTTTCTCCTGTGGTAAGTTTGGTCACATGAAACGGGACTGCCCCCGGAGAACAGGACAGGGCACCTCTGCTATTAATTCTAACCAAAGACCCATGCCAGGGCTCTGTCCTA